>JAJFZI010032980.1:1876-12098 GCA_022379055.1 Anilios bituberculatus
CTTGGGCCAGTCACTTTGCTCCTCGCCTAACCTACCTTCTAATAACTGAAACAATGTGTGCACCACTCTTAGCTCTTCAAAAAGAAAGAAAGATTATAAATATCAGTAATAAAAATGCTTGGAAAGTACTGGAGAGCAGAGCTACTCAAGTTATGGTCTGCACTGCAGACCAGTCCCAATCTACAAACATTACCAATCCATGATGAGATTAGTGCAGAAACTGAAGTATGTAAGTGTTTAGAAACAAACATCAATTTAACGTTGATGTGACATCTCTGATAGATTGGATACACACACACAAAGCATGGTCTTTCACCACAGAGTTGGAGAAGCTCTGCTGTAGAAGCACTGCAACTCTAGATTGTCAGAATGGTCTTTCATGCTAAAAATCAAGGCTCAGAGCTGCATCAGTATTCATTAAGGCCTTTGAACTGATCCCTGTAACTTAAGTTTAAATGTGATAATTTTGCTGTTCTCTCCTCAGTCCAGGTTTTGCTTCAGAAGTTTAAGATCTAGATAATTAAGAATAGCTGATGAGGCCAATGGCAAAAGAACTTAATTTCTAAGAGATGTTTCAGTCAGGGATATAACTTTAAAGTTGAATCTACCAAAACTTGAAAATATTTATTTGTCAATGCTTATTTTTTTCTGTCCCTAAATTGTTTGGAGTAGACTAACAAACATCATTTAATGTTGAACGTAATTCAACATTACGTTCAACATGAATATGGCAGCACTTCAAATATGTGCTCTGTAATTTCTCTGTAGATTTCAAACTTTTCTCTAATTGCTTTTGTGTTTCTTTTCCCCTACAGGAAACTTCAAGATTAAAAAAATGTGTAATAGATGTCAACAAGATAAAGGTATTTAAAAAAGAAAAACAAACAAAATTATTTTTGTTGGAAGCATGTTACAGCTCATACTAGATACTAGAATTGGAAACAAGAAATGTACAATTTATAAATATTTGAAAAGGCAGTTTATTACAAAACATGTTGTAATGTGTTCCTCTAGCATAGATTTTCTAATATTTAATACTGTATTGAAAATATGATGAGGTCAGGTGATAGATGACTATATATCAGTGATTCCCAGACATTTTACTATTGCAGAACCCCTAAAATATTTTTTATTCATCAAGGAGACTTCAGTTTATGTAAACATATGTAATGTTTGGTCCTATATAATTCTTGTGGAATTCCTGAGAGAATTCCCATGGAATCCAGTTCGGGAATCATTGAATAGATGAATAAATGCATCATACATACACACGCACAAGCAAACTATTATTTTATCTGGGTTTTTTTTTTCCTCTTTTCTTCTTATTTTAATTATTGTTTGTATTTGTCTATCCTTTATTATGATTAGTTCATTAGATTGATTTTGTCAATCTATAATTATATGTATTTTTGTTTGATGGTGTTTTATAGTATTTTCTTTTTGGAAAATCAAAAACTTTTGCTCTACACTGGGTTTTATTAGTACATGTCACAGTCCTGATATTTTATTTAAGAAAAACTAACATACAGTCATTTATGTGGTATTTCCAGGTTCCTGCCATGCTGACATTCATTTATTTCTTTAGACATGTGATAAGACATCTGACCAGACAGCAAAGGGACTTGTTTACTAAAGAAATACAGGTCTATGCAGTTATCCTTCATGTAGGAAGCGCTATGTTTCTAAAGGCTAGCTAGAGTAAACAGACAAGTAATCTTCACCTCTGACCTTTGGACTCCCAAGCTGATGATATATGATCTGAACTTCTGCTGGATGTACTTTTTACTTAAAACCATAGCATTTTGTGGAAAGCTTTAGCATGGAAAAAACAAGGCAAAGCGCCCTCTGCTGCTGCTTTTTAGCAAAAAAAGTTAAAACGGCAAGAGATCCAGTTGACAGTGTCATAGGTAGTTTAGACCTGAGTGCAGAACCACAAGACTCAGGATCATGCTATAAATGATCTTTCACATATTTTGTAGTAAGCTGTTGTTAAGGAAAGTGAAGAAGATATAATAAAGATTTCTAAACCTTTACTCAGTAGCAAGGTGGAAGGGCTTGGAAAAGTGACTGACTCAACCTAAATTAACCACAGATGACTATTAACATTACTTTCCTATATTTTACCCAAAGAGCTTATACAAACCAATTAGTAATAATCAGTTCCACAAAAACCCAAACTTTTGTGATGTTAGACAATTGTGTTCTTTTCTTTGTTTCTGCCAGAGGCAATAAAAAGAGGAAGCATCACACTGTTGCTCTTGTTACAGAACACAGGAAATGCCTTTAGCGTCCGATCCAATAATATTCAAACTTGTGAATCTTTGTCCTGTAAGCCTTCTATGCACTGACTTTGGTTTTTTCAAACTTTCTCTCATAGGCAGCTGCATCTTTGGGGAAAGGATGTCTGGAACTCTACTTTAGCCGATGAGCAGATGCATCTCTCTATTCTTCATCTGAACCATTATTAACTATGAATAACTTTCAGATGCCTCAGCATGACTTGACAGATGTATAAGAAACTGTTCAGAGACATTTCCTGCCATGAACAGAACTGTGTGACAGTTACTGTTTAGCATAGAACTACAAAAGATCTAATGTCTGTAGTGTTGCTATGTAGAAAGTTTTGCAGCGTAAGAGAAGTCTGTGAACTTGGAACAGCTCTGGAAAAATGGGAGCAACTGAACTTTGAAAAGCACAGCACTGGATATACTTCATGTGCCTGTACAGCTTTCAAGTGAACTAGTCCCTAAGACCTTCTATGACAAAATGGACTCTGGAGATATAGCTGTAGGGCAAAATGCTACCTCAAGGTCTGGAGAAACAGGGAAAACATCAAGAAGATGGAGGCAGGAGCATTCAACAAGTGTGAAGATGAACATGGTTGGAAGCCTGGAGAGTCAGGCTCAGATTGATCCAGAGCGCATGGGAAGCCCAGTGTCAGCTCAGCTTTTTGGTTCTGGGAAAGGGGTGTCACCAAGCAATGTATCCCAGCAAACCACAGACAAGCAATACCCTCAGCAACTCCCAAGCCCATACACCTGTCAGCATTCTCTTCCCTTTCCTCAGCCATCATTGCCACAAGGGTTCTTGCACAATCTGAAGCCACGACAGAGCCTCGAAGGCCAGAAATGGCAGTTCTCTGGCCCTCTGCAGCCAGTTGCCTCTGAGAACTTATTTCGATTTCATGTGCATGGCCATAGTGGAAGTTTCTCCAGAAAGAAAATTTGCAGTTTGAACCCTGCTTTTAGCCAGTACTCTCAGAAATGTATAGAGCAACAGTCAGAAGATGGTTATAAGAAAGAGCATAAACCCAAGAAGCCTGGCAAATATATCTGCCCTTACTGTAGCAGGGCTTGTGCCAAACCTAGTGTACTTAAGAAACATATTAGGTCCCATACTGGGGAACGTCCCTATCCTTGTGTCCCTTGTGGTTTTTCCTTTAAGACAAAAAGCAATTTATACAAGCACAGGAAATCACATGCCCATGCAATTAAAGCAGGGTTGGTACCCTTCACCGAATCAGCTGTATCTAAATTGGACCTAGAGAGCAGTTTCATTGATGTGGAAGCAGAGATCCATTCAGATGGGGAACAGAGTACAGATACAGATGAAGAGACTTCGTTGCTTGTTGAAAATTCTGAAAAACTGAGCCCAGTTCCACAGATTCCATTGGACATTACCAGCAGGAGTTGTTTTCATGCATCGGTAGAAGAATCCTTGGGAGGCTCAATGAACGTCCCAATTTTAATTATTCCCAGAAGTGGGGTGCCATTGCCATGTGAAAGCTCCCTGCATGTTGGGTCTGATAATCTGCAGAACCCATTAATTACCAAGTCTGATGATTCTCACACAGTTAAGCAGCGTCTTGCACTAAGATTATCTGAGAAGAAAGGACAAGATTCTGAGCAGTCATTAAATCTGTTGAGCCCACACAGCAAAGGAAGCACTGATTCTGGTTATTTTTCACGCTCAGAAAGTGCGGAGCAACAAATAAGTCCACCAAATACTAATGTGAAGTCTTATGAAGAAATAATCTTTGGGAAATTCTATAGGATTAATCAAAGGAATGCACAACCATTAGCAACAGCCAATCAGGATTGCAGTTTAGTGGGTAGAAAAGGCAGGATGGAGCCACTACCTCTTGTAAACCCTAGATTAGATATTAAAATGTCTGAAGAGCAAATGTCTCCAAATAAAGAAGCATTAATTGATCCTATCAACATAAGCACTAAGAAAAATAGTCAATTCTTTAATGATAGCAATTCAGAATCACAAATTATCACAACATCTATCAAAAACGAATCAAGCCTTTATCCAGGAAGTCATCTGGGTGATGCACCTCTATTCCTAGAACCTTCAGATACAAACCCACTGATCAGAAGCAACTCCATGCCCACATCATCTGCATCCAACTTGAGTGTTCCATCATCTTTAAGAGGAAGCCATTCATTTGATGAGCGGATGACTGGTTCAGATGATGTATTTTATCCTGAGACAGTAGGAATCCCTCATCAACGAATGTTAATAAGACAAGCAGCCTTTGAACTTCCCTCACTGCAGGAAGGACACTCTGATTCTGAGTGCCATGGAAGAATGGGAAAGAACATTATGGCAGCTTCCACTAGATTGCCTGTTGGAGAAAAAGGGCTAGGCATGAGAGAGAAGAAGTTACCAGTAGGAGAGAGGTATTTTTATGAGGGAGACTGTTCTGGAAAGTACTACAGGAAATGGGAGGATTTGGGGACTCTGAAGCAAAGTTTCAGTGGGTCAAAGCAAGGTGGAGAATTCTGTTCTGAATCACCTACACAGTTGCAGGGAGTGTCTTCTACATATGGCATTATATTTGAAAACCGAAAACGTAGAATTCAAAAGAGTGTTGGAGATGATGAAGATACACCATCACTGTGCAGTGGTGCTACTGGCAGTCCCATGACTGGTGATTTTGACCCTAAATCACAAATTCAGGATGGACCAAGGAGCGGATATGCCTTACATAGCCATGATAGCTCTGCTCACTCTCATCCAGAGCGCTTCGAGATCTACAGACCCCTTTTGCAATCAGGGAGTTCAGCCACTAGTTTAGAAGAATGCTCTTTAGCTGCTGATCAAGAAAAGTCAGCAGAATCTGTGAGCAGAAAAGGAAATGTGATTTCCGTAATACAACATACAAATTCATTAAGCCGGCCAAATTCATTTGAAAGATCTGAATCTACAGAGCTTGTTGCTTGCCAGCAGGAGAAAACCTATTTGACATCTGAAAGTTATGAAAGTGAGACTGTGGAGTCCCCAATGAGCCCAGAGAGAGCTCAGCAGGCAGAAAATGCTGATGCTGTTAGTAATCAGCCTTCCTCACTGCAACCTTTTCAGCCATATATGCAGCCCAGGCTGGTTCGTCAGCATAATATACAGGTTCCTGAAATTCGTGTCACAGAGGAGCCAGATAAACCCGAAAAAGAGAAGGGACAACCTGTGAAAGAACAAGAGAAGACTGCAGAAGAATTCCAGTGGCCCCAAAGAAGTGAAACCCTGTCCCAACTCCCAGCTGAAAAGTTACCGCCTAAGAAGAAACGCTTGCGACTTGCCGACTTGGAACACTCCTCTGGAGAGTCTAGCTTTGAATCCACAGGGACTAGTCTTTCCCGCAGCCCTAGCCAAGAGAGTAACCTGTCTCATAGTTCAAGTTTTTCAATGTCTTTTGAAAGGGAAGACTGTGTCAAGTACATAACATCAACCAAACAAGATGAGTTGGTCAAACAGTCTGAGTTTCTGACTGTTCCAGCTGGTGTTCACTCACTCTCTGTCCCAGGGCATCAGCAGCAGAAAGAAATGAGACGCTGCTCATCAGAACAAATGCCATGCCCTTACCCTGCCGAAACCCCCGAGATACGAAGCAAATCTTTTGATTATGGAAATCTGTCTCATGCATCTGCAGGAGGAGCAGCTCTTCCTGCTTTATCTCCAGCAAGAGAGAGAAAGAAATGCTTTTTGGTTCGCCAGGCTTCTTTCAGTGGTTCCCCAGAAATTTCCCAGGCTGATGCAAGCATGGAACAAAATATAAAGCAAGAACAATCAGAACAAGGACATGCTGGTCTTCAGTCTTCCCAGACTGCTTGGTCTCATTCCTCCATTGCTGTTCTTTCAGATGACTCTGGGAAGCAAATGACTGGTTCTTGTCTGTCACGAAGCACTAGTTTATCACCACTTTCCCATGCCTCGCTACCCCAAGCACCTTATATTGCAAGCAAATATTCTACAGAACAACAGCACCTATTTGCACTGCAGGAAAAAGTTCCCTTTTTCCCACTTCATAATGCTTTATTGCAGTTCCCATACCCATCTGTCTGCATGGTTCGCTTACCATCTCAGCCCCTGTGGCCTTCAGAAATGTCAGAGTCCCCCTTTCCACATCACTTTGTACAGCAGCTTCAGAAATCCTATTCCAAGCAGCCATTCCCACTGGAAGGTCACTCAGGCTGCCACTTGGAATATGCTCAAGAGCATATTCAACAGAAACCCGATTATGTATATTCTAAAGGGCAACCTTACCAGCGTTACTCAGGAACATCTGGGCAGTATTCTAAAAATGCACTTGCAATTTACCAGCCAGATTGTAGCATTAAATCAACAGATACCTCTTCTGAACAGCAGCTGCAGGTGAATTTTGCAACCCAGAATATTGAACCTGTTCAGTCAGTACCAGGCACTGTTGTTCCTGTTAGACTGCAGACCCATGTACCATCCTACGGTAGTGTTATGTACACGAGCATTTCCCAGCTTCTTGCTCAAAGCAGCAGTCCTGCTATTGTCATTTGCAAAGTAGATGACACCCTTTCTCAAAGGACTTTAGCGACAAGTTCACCCATGCATGAAATAGGGTTTAACATAGCTCAAGTTTTAAACCAGCATGGAGGGCTGGAAAAATATCCTTTGTGGAAAGTACCACAGACCCTATCACTCAGCTTAGACTCTTCCATCCCATTATGTTTGACGTCTAGTTCAGATACAGCCTCTACCCTTGGTGGAAACAAGCGAATGCTTTCACCAGCAAGCAGCTTGGAGATCTTTGTGGAAACCAAACAACAAAAGAGAGTCAAGGATGAAAAAATGTATGGACAGATTGTTGAGGAACTAAGTGCAGTAGAACTCACTAATTCAGACATAAAGAAAAGTTTCCCCAGACCTCAGAAGCCTCAGCTGGTAAGGCAAAGTTGTACCACTGAGCCAAAAGAAAGTGTGCTATCCTCCTTACCCTCTTCTCCACTATCATCATCATCATCATCTCAAGACGTGCCAGTTACCAAAATGTCTTCCACTGAGCCTTCTCCATTAAGCCGGGAGAAACTTTCCAGTTTTGATTCTGCTTCACCTGGGCAAAAATCTAGTGGCACTTCTGAAGGCAGAGAGTCCCCAGAAGAACTGGATGTGGATGAAACAGCATCAGAGATGAGCCTAAGCCCACAGAGGTCTTTGGTGTCTTCAGGAGAAAGTCAGATGGAAGAACAGTCTGTATCACAAAAATTGCCATTTGGAATGTTGGTACAAATGGCGTCTCAACCAAGTGGGAAAGCAGTGACTTCAGCCATTCTCCTGACGGGTCTTGCTGACATCCAGCAAATTCTGCAGTTCCCTAGTTTGCGCACCACCACAACTGTGAGCTGGTGTTTCTTAAACTACACTAAACCCAGTTTTATTCAACAAGCAACCCTAAAATCATCTGTTTATGCTTCATGGTGCATTAGTTCATGCAACCCAAACCCATCAGGACTGAGTACAAAGATTACCCTTGCGCTCCTACGATCGAAGCAGAAAAATAGTACGGAAATCTACACACTGTCTCCAATGCATAGGCCTGGAACAGGAAAACTGACATCTTCAAGTGCATGGAAACAGTTTGCTCAGGTAGTTACCATTTTCTTAAAAGATCTTTGTGTTTCATTTAGTTTTCTATTATACAGACAAATGTAATGCATAAAAAACATTTTAGTATAATGCTCTTGGAATGGTTATCCTAGACTTTAATGAATTCCTTGTTTCATTCTAAGGGGGATTTTTCAAGATCTAAGAGCAGGAGTTAGTAGGAACATAGCATCCTGAGTATGGATCATTGAAAAAGCTGTGTGGATTTACAACATTTTCCAAGTATATTTATCCATGGAAATTATTCCAAAGCCTCTCCCTTGGAAGGAGACATTGCATCATCACCAGCTGGTTATAAAAACTAAATATAAAGCATTAATTCTGGAGTTTTGTAACATGTTAGATGTTATTATCAATCTTCTATATCTTTTCATGTAATGGCTTTAATTTTCTCAAGTGCAGCATTTACTGACCTTTCATAAATATAACATGCACTGAAGAGCAGGGGTATATTTCTACTTTGTTTTAAGTGTGATTTTTTCTTGACACTACTGAATCTCTAGACATAAATAATTCATCTACACTGTTGGAGTTGTATGTGTTACATTGATCTGTGTCTCCATTTTCACTAATTTTCTTGGCCCTTTGGCTAAAGGTAAAGAACTAATGTTGGCCTTGGACCATGAAGATCCAGATGCAAACCTTCTTTATCAAAGACCTAATTGGATGACTTTGGGCCAATTGGTCAATCTCTACTCTGTCTTACTACATTGGAAGGATTAAATAAACACAGAACCCATGTAAAGTGCCTTTAGCTACCAGGGAGAAAATAGGATAAACATCCCATAAATGAATAATAAGTAAAACGGATAAATTAAAACTTGACAGATGTTTCTGCTCAGAGTTAATAAGGGTAGATGAATCTGCAATTTATTCCTATTGCCTTTAGTAACTTCAAGGTTACAGCAGAGCACAACTGGAAAAGTTCCAGGGCCTCAAATTTCATTTCTTTAAATGAATTTAAAAGTAGGTGATTATGCTATGTGGGTTTAAGAAAAAAAAAAGAGATAAAGACAGATTAAAAAAAAAGAGATGGACACACATCAAATCATTTGGGATTTTCTAGCTTTTATACAACAGTTATTCCTTCTTAGTAGAGTACCTGTTTGTTCCCCCAGGAGACTGAGGATTCATGTCAAAGCTCTAAATAAATACCTTATGTATTGGGTTGGGGATGTCAAAGGTGGTTGGACATAGTTTGCTGCCACATCACTACCTTTTGAACTATAGGCAGAGAAACTAGTGTGTCTTAACCACACCACCCCTGATGGGCTGGATGGCATTGAAGAGAACTTTGACTTGAAATTCCAGTGGTCAACAGTTGATTGATTCTGATCGTCTAGTAAGTCGTCTTTATTTTATTTTTTTGTGTATATATGGCACCATTCTGGGGTGTCCATTCCAAGCTTTATTTGAGTCATTGACCAGCTTAACATTATGTGATATGTTTGCAAAAAATCTCAGGCGTTACAAGAACTTTTCTCTGCTGCCTATTGCCATCTCGTTTATTCTTTGGAAAACCAACAAATAATGGACTTCCTGACTTTTCAGTGTGATCTAAGGCCTAATTTTGACATAAACCATTTACATTAATATAACACAACACATTTATTCTGCTTACATGTATTGTATGTTTCAAACATTTTCAACAATTAATGACATTTTTCCTCTGCTTTTCCTTTTGCAGATGAAACAAGAACCATTTTTTGTATTTGACAGCAAGTTTGAAAAGAAAGTTGCGGGAAATGTTATCAAAGAACGAATTAAAGGAGACAACCATGGTGATAAAGATATTGTCAAACAAACTGAGCCAATGCGAATTAAAATTTTTGAAGGCGGGTAAGGACAGAGAAATTGAATTATTATGTGGGTTGTGTTACTACTAGGGACAGGCTCCAAAGAGCTGTTTTGGGTATTAATGCATGGCATTTGTGTGATGTCCCAGTGCACAATCTGAATTGTATATGATGCTACAACAGATCAGAAATTAACAGTCTGGATCTGGTCACTGCCTGAAGGGGAGAATGCTGCACAGATTATTTTGAATTCATGGAGAGGGGGGAAAAAGTATAAATAAACAGCCAACTGTCATCTCCCATTTTAAAAAAATATCTGACCTCCATCCACCTCCTATGATCTTACATGTGATCTTGCTTTGGAAACATTTGAAGTATCATCATGAAAAGCATTTGGGGCTCCTATGGTTGCTCTGCCGCCTCAAAATTGGCCGAATATTGGCCGCTTCTGAGGTGCGAAAACGCACCTCAGAGGCGCCCGTTTTCGGCATCGTTCAGGCAGCAGGGGG
>JAJFZI010033026.1:3179-13193 GCA_022379055.1 Anilios bituberculatus
CAGCAGCCCGCAGCTTTATCATCAATAATGAGGGATGGTAGGTTAGCCATCACTGGAACTGGAGAAGAGTCAGAAGAAAAGAGCCAGACCAAGAAACTGTCACTTAGAAATATTCCATTACAAGTGAACACTGCTATTTTTATATCCAGATTGCATTGCAAGTGCATGCATCTGTGGCTCTATCCCCAAATCTATGCTCTGACATGTTTGAATCATAGCAACAATAACAGTAGCACACCATTTCCCATTCATTGATATCTGGTGGTCACAATACAGCCCGCATACAAGAGAAGTGTCAAACAGTGCCGCAATATCCAAGAACTCTGTGTTATGGCACTTGAGTAGGCAGGATGAAAGGGAGTGTGATTGGCTTTGCAGAAATGAAACAGGCAAGTTAACTCATTTGGCCCTTGACCATTCCTGGTAGGCCAAGATGAGCAAAATTTCTTTATCTACAACCCAGTTGTAGCATTGCCTACATTTTCACAAGAATTCCACATGGGAGCTTTTCCATTCTGAATGCCCTGCCATTTCAGAGAAGGAGAAACAAATTTGCTCAGTTCATCTTCACATGTATGTAAATGGTACAAGTGTTGAACAGAGGATTTCCAGCTAAGCTGTCCAATCATCAAAGGGCAGGAAAAAAGCAGGATCAAATTTTTACATGCGAGTATTTGAGAAACAAAAAGGTCAAGGATTGAATTCTCGTGAGCATAATGAATATATCTGTCATCTTGGCTTTACTGATACAAGGAACAATTAGTCATTTTTTTGAAGAAGAAAAAAAAGGATAATGTTGACTATGAGAAAGTGGGCAGGAAAATACTGGCTATCTGGGTTATCAGGCGTTTTTGTGATCTTTAACTTGGTGATGTATCAGAACAGGAGATTGATCAAGGAATGAACTGGTTGTTAAAGACAAGCTGTCTTGCTGTTTAAGGCAGGACTGGTTATACTTTGATAGTAGTGATCGTAGTCTGGGCACCAGAGAAAGTCCTCACTACTTTCTCAGGACTTTAAAGCATGCTGTACCAGTGGGGAAGATACAATTTCACTTGCTGTTTTATTTATTATATTTTATATGCTGTTTTACTGTAAATCAGTTATGGCACTGGATATTGTCTGTATTGTTATTACAAGCCATCTTGAGATGACAGAAAGTAGAAGATCCCGAGGACATGTGAGGTAGGGGAAGAGTCCTAGGGGGGTCTTCAAGAATATTTTCCTCATTCTTCAATACATTGGCCACTAATATGAGGATCAAAATACAACTTTCTTTTGCATTTGGGTTTTAGCTTTGAAATATAGAAAGGTAAAAAATGCATATAACCCTAATCTTAACCCTATTATGTATCTTAGATTCAAATGTGTCTAAATATAACTTTTTGGGAAAATATATTATGTTTGGTTAAAAAAGAAAAAAGCTTGGAAATGGGATAGAATGCATATGGCTGGAACATATATTGATTTCTAAAACTCTGACATTTTCGTTTTAAACCAAATAATTTTAGAAAATGGAGTTGAGGAAGTTCAGTGAAAGCTTGGAAAGATGTTTCCAGTCAAAGCAGAGAGACAATAGTAGTTAGAGATGGATCAGGGGACACTATAAAAAAAACTATTTATCCCTATTAAAATATTCGTTCACAAACATTTCACTCTCATTTTAAAGATGCAAGAATTTTCGAAGCCCCTTTAATGCAATGGAAACATATTGGTCAAATGTATGAAAACAAGTATGTTTTTTTTTTACAAACATATCTTTTATTTATTTTAGGAAACTACTGGGAGTTGATGAAAATTTCTTGCTAACTGTACAAAGTATAGGTTGCATGCCTCCAGGTATAAAATATCAGACAGAATGCTATGAAAATAAATAAATTCTAACACAAATAAGAAGAACATATCAGACTGTTACTTCTTAAAACATACTGCAAATAATAAAAAAACAGTCCATCTACACAATAAATATTAAGAAAACAATGACATGGTTGAAATGTACTCATATAAATTAACAACTTTAATTACATTAGCCAAATGGACATTGGTTAAAGCACTGCATGTAGTTGCCAAAAAGGAAACCCAATATTAAAAATATAACATTAACAACTCCAATCTTATGTATAAATGGATGGGTATTGGTAAGTGCATGTGTGTGTGTATTTCTATGTGTATACACACAAAATGTGAATACACACATAGTATTTTCAGTCTTTATTAGGCCCCATACTAGCTAATGTTAAAAGATCTTTCTCTCTAGCATAAAAAGAGCGAATACTATGGTTCAAAGGTTGATGTTTAGGGATAGAAATTAAGGGGAAAGTTATGGTAATATCATGTAACACTTATGATAGATACAGTTTAAAGTTAGGCACATTTTTATTTCCCTAATCAACATTCTGTGCATATAGAATCTATTCCAAAAAGATCACTTTCATGTAGAAAATGTATCCCCACATTGATAGCTCTTGTTTGATCAAGCTGTTGGGTGTGTGTGTGTTCATCAGAATTCTACTTCTGGCAAATTTAAATACAAAACTAAACAGTTGTAAATTAGCAATGAAAATTGCTGAATGAAAAATAATAAATAGTGAGATTCCCTAAAAATGTAGGTTCCTTGGAAATATGTCATTCATCAGGGTTTCTAACCTTGACCAGTTATAAGTTACAGAAATTCAGTATTAAAGCAGGCATTGTGACTTAACAAAAGTACAACTTGACCAATTTCAATAGCAAATATCAGTATAAATTTATGGATAAGCGTTTCTTGCTGACAAAAAGTTCATTTTATGCAATGGTCTTGCAGGTATTACCATCAAGAAAAGAAAAGAATGCCACTAAGCTTGTATTAATTTTGAATTGACATATTTGAATGATCTCTGTGATCAGAATACAGGGGAAATTAAAACAATGCTAGTATTTCAATGTTATTGCAATTAACATTATATTTTAATACTGTAATGAAAGAGCTGTTATACCATGGCTTCTCTCAAAGACAAGACTTTCTACAAAATGTATGTCCTCCCTATGGTTATATAAAACCTGAAGCATGATTAGCCATAACCATAATTTGCTTAATTAGCAAGAATGTGCAGTGAAGTTTCAAAAGGGGAATGTATTGTTGAAGACTGGACAGCATTACATTTTACCACACCTTATAACATTCACAGACCAATGCTTTATATCTTTGTAACCCTCTAGTTCATGATTTTACACTATCAAGTTCTCAACCAATATTAGCATAAGTCATTTTCCCCTATAAGACTAGCAACAAAAATGTCTTTTAAAAAATCTTACTGTTTCTATAGCTATCTTTAAAAAACCATTTTTGCCAAAGCAGTTGGGTCTTCCAGAACAAGTCAAATGTGATAGGAACTTAAAAATCAGTTTCAGGGATATATCAATTGCATTAAAACCATTCTTAGTATTTTCATTGTACTGGAACAACAGTCAATCGTTATAGATCCAGATTCATATTTTATTTATGTATTTTTCCACCTCTCTCTTCTTTAAAAAATCCAGAGATTAAAAGGCTTATGAACAAATGTAGAAAATGAAGAACAAGAGAGTTGGAAATTTCTTATACATATGTATGAATTCTATTGGAATGGGATGAGATACATGGCTATTTATATACCTCCCACTCTTTCCAGTGCAATTATTATAAACCATTTTATGCATCTACATGTTTGTTCTTTTTTTGGTTTTTTCCCATCCATATGAAAATGATAGATTAATAGATTAATATCAACTGAAAAAACACAGCTTCATCTCTCTGGATCTCAAACCTGGTTAAAATTTTAGGAAGCATGGATGGAGCTGTTATATTCAATTAGAACAGAACTGGATTTGTGAAAATACCTTTTCAACAAAATGAATATAAATATGTTTTTGCTAGCATGAAATTGTCAATGCTGTTGTCCATGACAATGAGATGATAAGCATACAATTAACTAGTAAAGCTGTTTATTAGTACTGGATGTGGCCCTATCGATGTTATTGATAATTATTTAACAATTTCGCTTCTTAATTCACTCTATTTCACAACCACCTTGTGTCACAGGTTTGGTTGAGTGACTTGCTCAAGGCAAAATGGGTACAAACCTAATATTGTACAGTACACTCTGTTACATTTTGCTCCATGGTTTGTAGCACCTCCATTTTCAATCCTATTTCCCCATTTCATTTTTTTCTTAATGCGAGAGCCCTATTAGTCAAATATATAGTTATGTTATAACCTTAACCACCAATATCTTATCACCAAGTGGAACTGAACTCAATAGTTTACTTTTGAGAATGCAATTTAGCATCGTGTTCCTGCTATATAACATTAAAGTCAATTTTGCTGCCTACATGGGCAAAACAACCTAGAACCTATTATGAAAGGCTAGGTTTAGTCCATATGAGACTGTTATATTCTACCAGATGTTCAAAGTATTATGATGTTAAATTTCATCCTTATATAACTTGAATTTCCGGTAACCTTGGATATTACACACGCAATAGGCTAGATAAAAAAATGTATCCAGTCAATGGAATGTTTCCATTTAATTTACGTTTATATCACTTCAATTACTTCCCTTTTCAAGATTTCTTTACCTTTCAAAAATCACTAATGAATCTTCCCTTTTTAGCAAATACTGATATCAGCAAACCTGTCCTAAATTCCCAGCTCATTCTATTTGTATTCAGATTTCAAAAGATGCCCTCTGTGCATGTTTTCAATATGAAATGCATTGCAGGGGATACATATTTACACAATAACAATTGTAAGGGAGTTTATCTTTCTGCAAATTGACAAAAGATTTTAAACCTACATAAATATATCAATTATACTATGCAGGCTAGGTAGTGTGAAATAAACTAGACTTAGCTGTAAGCAAGTTGTTTGATATTTACTGAATGATGTCCAGTATTGTTTTCTTGGTTCCCTTTATTTTATATCCTGTTTGATACATACATGAGCACTCAGGTGATCAAATAAACCATTAAACTTGCCCCACTATGAGCCTGCACCATAAATGCACCGTAAAGCTTCCTACCTAATGTTTCATCAGTCAATCTCTCTTTATCACCCCTAGGATGACAGTTTGATTCCTCGCGCTAATGTATGGAGATAGGGATGCATTATCTTATCCTTCCATACATAAGTGGTGACTCATGAAGACAAGCTTTACTACATCCTACAGATATCACAGAAGTGCAATTCTCAATACATCCGTTAATGAGTTGTAGAGCAATAAGCGCACCGCCTGCCATAAGCTCTTACTACTATCCATGATTTTCACCTGAGGGATGCAAGATTATAACACCCACCAGGCTTTCACACTGGATGAAATGTAGCCTATTCATCTTTAGACAGACAATTTTGCACAATGGATTATGGTGGTTGTGATTCATTGACAGGAAAAGGGGAGGTTAAGTATCTACCCTTCTTGCCCTGTATCAGGCCTATCAGTACAAATGGGTCCTATCTGTATTATAAAAGAAATTAATTTCAATATTGCCAGATAGAAGGGAAACATAAAAATTTAGCCAGCCTAAAAACTCTAAGAAAATCCCATCTCAAATTGTTAATCTGAATAAATAATTTAACAGGGTCTTTTACATTCCATTAATTCTAGCATTAATGTTAAGTTTCCTGATTAAAATGTATCACCATCAGTCTTTATATGCATTCACATAAACACCACATATGTATAGCAGTCTGGAGTTTTTGCCCATTCTCTGCTCAAAGCCTTTAGCCTCGCTGGCTGGAATTTCTGGGATTGTAGTCATATGATATTTGGAGAATTCCTCTGTATTCATTAATATGGGCAATCGACATTGGATGACAGACTGAACAGCAGCATTTTCTACACTGCTAAAGTAATATTCTTAGCTGCCATCTAAATCTTGTATATTGCCAGGGTAACAGTACATTCTGTATCTGGGGAATAGATGTATTGACAGGACAGACCGCCTCACTCCCGAAAGACTAGAGGCGGTTTCCTGACATTGTCCATTTCTGTACTTTCTTTAGAAAGGTAACCAGACAACACACAAGATTACTTGTCCATCTGTCAAACGTCAGAGTGTTTTTACTGGAAATTTTAGATAGAGTAGTATAGTTTTAAATAGGGGAAAATTAATATACTGTGCTTAGCACATGAACATTTTTTCAAGAACATTAAAAGTGTAGCCTGAAGTGCTTAAACTGTATATATACATACATATACAAATATAGATTTCCCCCCATATTGTTTTCCAACAAAGTACAGCTGCTATACATATGAAGGATTCACAACTGAACTATTCATAGTTTCAAAGTTTTTTTTTAATTCAAAGCACCCTGGATAATTTAAGGGTTTTTGAAACTAACAGCCAAATCTATTTTTCCGTTTTGCTGTTCAGGGCCATAAGAAGGTTCATCAGAAATCATCTACTGTACATGTTTTAAATGCAACCAACCTCACTGATGGCCTTCAGCCAGATCTGAATCTATGGATGAATTAGCTAAAAACAGATTGTTTAGAGGCTCACACAAATGTCTTTGGTGTACACTTTTTAAAAAGATATAAAATAATTATAATTATAATAAAAATAACTATTTTGTGTGCTGTAGCAGTTCGTATATAGCTCACAATAAGTGCAGCTCTCAACTCCCTTCCAGCCCAACCACAACCCTCCCCCCCCAAACTTGTTAAATAAGGATTAGACAGGTTGAACATTGTTTGTAGTGCAAATAGAAACAATTTTTTTTTAAAAAAAGATCTGTTTTTCTCATTTTTACAAAATATAGAAATGTTTGGTCCAATAGCTGGACAAACATGTTCCTTTCAAGTATCTCTCATTGAAGAAAAAAAATTAAACATGATACTTCCATTTTTTTTTAAGTCTGGGTATTTTTTTTCCTTTCTCTCACTTTCAGATAAACAGTTTCAAACCAACTTGGTTGCATAGTTCTAATGTCATAAGCACCTTTACGAAATGTTACTTTGTGTTTTCTTTCTTCCTTTCCTTCTTTCTTTCTTTTTCTTGCTTTCTACTTTTTAAAAACTTTTTGTTTGCAAAAATAGTGCAGAAAATAAAGGTGAGTACACCTGCGGATTTTTGTCCCCTTTACCACTATATACACACAAGTGTGCTCTATATCTGTGTGTGCCACAAGAGACCTGTGCAGACACATATGTGCACACTGACTGTGTCCTTGGTAAACTCATGGGAATAAAAGTGCCAGTGGCTGTCATGTTCATACACATGGCTTGTTTTAGAATTTTAATACCATTTTGGGCTGAACAGCCAAATTGCTGCCTTTCAGGTGAGCTGTTGTCAGGACTTGTAATGCATTGGTAACATCAGGTAGGGAAAGGTATCTCCCCTCGTTGATAAGTGTGAAAATACCATGCAATAAAATATGGAGCATATAAGGTAAGAAATGCCCTTGCCCACACCACTTGAGTGTTACTCATCCAAGCCCTTAGAACAACCACGCTGGCCTTCTTTCTTCTGCTTCTTTCTAATTTGGACTTCAGATGCTTTTACGTTAAAAATGTAACCATTTTGTTTGAAAAGGTTGAACCCACTTGGTTTTTCCTCTTACACTGTTTTCAAACTGTCTTCTTGAAATTGGTAACAAGGCAGTCCCAAACAAGGGTAGCTATGCAATATGCAGACTCCTACGAGCACCCACATTCTTCTACTATCATGTTCTGGATGTCCTTTTTAATAATATTCTGCCCGTCGTCATAATAAAGCATAGACATGGGCCGTAGCTTGGTTGGTACACAACACGATTTGAGGTTGGAGAAAGGACTGTGGCCTCTCATGCGGTAATGGTTGATAACAGTGGAGTGGAAAGAAAGGGTGGAGCCAGAAGTTCCAGCAATATGGCTTGGACAATCGCCTTCACAGTAGTTGGCATGATAGCCTGGAGGGGCAATGATCCAGTCATTCCAACCAATGTCTTTGAAGCTAACAAAGAAGTGCTTCTTGCAGCAAATGTTTACTTTGCCATCGCACTCAAGGCCTCGCCTCCTCCGCCGATGCTGTCGATCTTCCGAATGCCTGGCAAGCATCATTAGAAAGGGCCTATGCGATTGTTCTTTCTCCTCTTCAACTGTGCTTTCATTGCCTTCCTTCTCTTTCCCCTCTACATCTTCTTTTTTTTTCCTCTTGCCCAGCAACACCAGACTGGCTCCAGTTTCCTGACATTGGTCACAAGTAACACGCATATCCAGAGAATTCTTACCCTGATCCAGGAGACGCTGAACGCTGCTGGAAACGGGGAAAATGTGCCAGGTACTTTTACGAGTGTCAACCGCCTTTTCAGAGATGAGAATTTCAACTCTGTCTCCTTTTAGTCCACTCTCGTCTTCGTGGGTTAGCGAGGGGCGCTTGGGCAGTTTCTGCTGCTGATATAGTCTAATGATTACTTTTGTTCTGGTCCGATTCGCTTTAGAGATTTTGAGGAAAAGCCACACATCAGCCTGGGCCACCATGGACAATTCACTGCCTTCCTTGGAGATTTCAAAATGCAACATTTTCTTGGCAGGACCTGTGGCATGAACAATAAAACATATGGAAAATTACTTACGAAGGAAAGAATGGGTTTTTAAGAAACAGGAAAAATGGATATTAAAACAAAAACTTTTATTTTCTGTTGCACCACTTTGTTATGGGCAAGAGATATAAACATAAGATGTTTTCTTCTGTGGTCACCATACTGTATTTTGAATTCCTTGCCCTTATAAGCCATCAAGATTAACCCTAATCCAACATTTTGATCCTTGATCATAATAAAGATCTGATCAATTGAAACCTATTTCAGTGTGCTTGTAACAGGAACTATTGAGTTTTTTTAGGGTGGGCATAGAGGTGGGAATTATGACTGGTATGATTTTTCTTCATGTTTTTACATTGTTATGCACCACTCATGGGAGGGAGGAAGGAGGGAAGGAATTGATCATGGAAATATATTTATTATATAGAATCTCACTCATTCTGCCATCTTTACATATACATGTAATACTGGAATGTCAGCTTTCTTGCCAAATTGTGGGTGCACTGCAAGCCAATGTTGGCTTATGAAAAGATTAAGAACTCTTGAAAAATGTCCAAATATGCACTAATCCATTATTTTTGTATTTAATTTGAAGAGGTGATACCTGCAGTTGCTCTCTGTGTTATTTCATTGAGGCAATAAGCCTGCAGACAGGACAAGGCTTAGCTTTTCTCATGGTTGTATTTATCTCAGAGACCTTTTAAGGGACTTTTAAGAAACATAAACCACAATTTAAAAAATGCACTGCTTTCCACAAACAATATATGCAGATGATTAGTGGTGAAGTCCAGCATGATTAGAAACAGGGCCAAAAGGTATAAATCTGATATTCGTATAATCAGTTATCTGTGCTGTGTGTCCAAGGAGCTGTACTTACAAAGAATGCACCAAATGCATATTGTAGGTTCTGCAAATCTAATCCAACACTCAAGGAAGTAATTTCACTTTTCTTCTATAAACTATGAAATGTAGAGCTTTGAGTTCACTTGCAGGTTGACCATTCACATTATCTATTGATGTGATGTAGATGGAGCCAGAGGCATTCAGTGGTGGGGGTGAGGGTTAATTCTGCAGTGAGTCATTGTGACACCAGCTTTTCCCTTTTTTATGTGTCATGATGGTGCACAAACACACACTGGAGAGGAGCTTGCATTGCAACACTTGCTGTCATTATTCTGATGAAACCATTCAATTCCATAACGCCTCTGAGTGATAATGCCTATATGAAACCAAGCAAACCATAGATTCCACTCTTAATTCAAGGTGCTTTGATCACTGTTACTTCTGAAGTAGTCACTTTGCTATGGAAAAAACGATATCTTTAAACTGGTGCTTCTGACCTAAATTTACAGATTTTCACTGGTAGATTATGAATTTCTTTTCTGAATACTTGAACCTTGCAAGAATTGTAATTTATTTTGCAATGGAAATTAATATTTTTCTTAAATATTGAGTATATATATATATGTGTGTGT
>JAJFZI010033380.1:0-11090 GCA_022379055.1 Anilios bituberculatus
AGGTGGTTCTGCAGCAGAACCACCGACACCCGAAAAGCACCAGGGAGCTCAGCTGAGTGTTGGGAGGGGCAGTTCCACAGTGGAACCACCCCCTCCGACACCCAAAAAGTGCCAGGGAGTCCAGCTGGGTGTTGGGAGGGGTGGCTCCACAGCGGAACCGCCCTCTCCATCACCCAAAAAGTGGTATGTGCAAACCCCCCCTTGAGGTGGCACTGAGAGCGGTTCAAACCCCCCCCGCCACCCCCTAGTGATGCCACTGGTCACAACCCTACTATATCAAGCAAATATGAAGTCATCTCAAAATAATTGTAAATGCCATAGTTAGTTGATCCTTTTTACATTAAAGGTAGATGGAATGATCAATAGCTTCCAGTTACTTCTATATTCAGCATGACTGATGAAGGCCACTGAAAGATTCAGTGAACTAATAGGAATGACATTCTAAACATCAGTCTGCTGATTTTAACTGTAATCACTGTATTCCCCAAAGAGCAGTTTCCATTATTCCATTGTTGGCTGAACATGGATTACAATTAGAAGATAGAACCAACAAAAATAGCATGATATATGCTAGTCAAATTGTAAAGTGCAAATACAGTGTAGCTCAGTAGCAATGATGGCACAGGTTCATGATAAGGAAAAACTGAGCTGTCTGCCATTTAATGATCACAAATGGGAAGTAACTCTAGAATACCACCATCTAGAATAGCTAGTTCAGATCAGGCCAAGTTGCATGAATTTCAGCTTAGGGCAACCAAGTATTTTAATCAATACTTGCTGGTTCCAATTTGTGCTGCTGTGGCTTTCAGTGTCAGAAGTAACAGCAAGCTGCTTCTCAAGACAAACATATAGTAGCAGTGGCATAAAGTTCAGGAATTACTGAAGATGATCTACATGCAATGTCTTAAATACTGACTTTTCGTTCAAAAAAGTATCATTATGACTCATATAACCACAAAATATACTAAGCTGGCTCTATTTCAGACAACTGTTCCCAGAAAAGTTGAAGCCTTTCATTGGAAATCCCACTTAGTTCCTTATTAGAAAAATAAGAGTTTAAACTATGAAAATACAGTACATGTATTTAAGATAATTTTACACATAAATTATAAATCCAATGCTATTTTCAACTCAACTTGTAAATTATTTATGAATTATTTATGCTGTGGCCTAGCCACATCACGTTTCGATTCTCTTAAAGATTTTTAAACTCTTCAGTTTTTGCTGCTAATTTTCAATATGCAGTTCTTGACTTGCCTTCAGCAATAGTTCTGAAACTGTTAAATACTATTTCTGTATCTGTTAGTTTATAGATTCTATATAAAACTGTATATACTATACATCTACCAGTCCAACTGACAAATAAGGACAAAAGTGAGATGTGTCTTTTAGTAAAAAGTCTATATTTTTCCTTTTATAATACTTTGCAGACTTTCTTATACAATATCCATTGCCACATCTCAAAATGATGGAAACTTCAGAGAAGGATATCTAATCAAGGGGCTGGCGCAGCTTCCCTATGAGGAAAGGTTGCAACATTTGGGCTTTTCAGTTTAGAAAGGCGGCAAACAAAATTGACATGTGTAAAATTATCGGTTTGTATGGGTGAACAAAGTGGATAGGAAACAGCTTTTTTCCTCCTTTTCTAAAATACTAGAACCAGACGTAACCCAATAAAACCAAATTCCTGGAGAATCAAGATGAATAAAAGAAAATATTAAACTTGGAATTCACTTCCAAGTGATGTGGTACTAGCTACAGCTTGACTGGTGTCAAAAAGGGGTTGGATCATTTAATGGAAATCAAGGGGATTAATAGCTATTAGCTTTCAAGGTAGTATGACTGTCTCTAGGTACAAGAGAGGTCAGATGCTACCTTCTGGAAAACAGTGAATTGAGTCAGCTGGGTAGAGCTAGTTGGCCACTGAGAGAACAGACTGCTGGTCTAGATGAGCCAAAAGTCTGACCCAGCAGTGTGTTTATGTTCTTAATACATGTATTTAGCAACATATGTGTACTCTTTTTTTTCCCCTTCTTTCTCTAAATACAGCAGACATATGTAAGCAATTGTTTAGAATTAATGAACAATGCATTAGGAGAATGGAATTGCTGATTGTGGAAAAAACCCTTGCAACCAACATGAACACAAAAGCCAAATTGAAGACAAGGGCTGTGTAAGAAATTCCATTCAATTGAAGAACTTGTGCCTACAATATTTAAACAACAAAAGATGGTTAATTATTTCACTTATGGATAAAGTGGTAGGTCACTTAAATACTTAAGTGGCTCGCTCGCCTACCAAAGCATGCTTGTTAATCTCTAGAACAGGAATTGCTTTTTCTTTCTGCTACTTAGTAAGTTTTGCTTAGCACCTCTAAAATCAGCACTTAAATTCCTGTTGGACTTAATGGAGCAAAGCAGTATCAGAAGTCATCCACTTTTTGACAATTAATTATTTTAAACACTGAGCTCACGTTAGTTTGGGAGGTGCTAGTTCGGAGGTCAGGAGAGGAAGGATGAGCCATGACAGGGCTCTTCGCGATTCAAGGTTGAAAGGCGCGAATTCTGGGGCTTCAGCCTTCTATTAAGTTGAGGTATCACAAGTTCCGGATAAGACTGTACTGTAATTAGGATCTGGATACACTTTTGCTAAAGGACAGGGTGTTTTGGAGTGGGCTTGTCTCTGCATAAAGCGGATCGGAAGGCGATATTGCAGATTTCTAGTCAGTGACCCTTACGCTGCGTCTCTCTTCCTGCGTCAAGTTTGCCAGACAGCCAGGGGAGGGGAGGGGAGGGGAGGGACTGGTTATTCTTGCACGCGTTTCTCCCTACCCAGAGCTCCCGCCTGCCTTCTTTCAGCTGTCCCTTCCCCCGTGGTCTTTTTACTCCCGAGGACCGGCTGTTCCTCTCCATGCAACGCAGTTATCTCCAGCGCGATGACTCCACTTCGTCCCCTCCCTTCTTGATCCGTGTCTCCGACCCCGCTCTGACGTAGCGGGAGGCTGAAGGGGGGGAAGATGAGGAGGAGGGATGGATGACTCACAATGTTATGATGCGGTTCCACAACACCCCGACACATTCGGCTACAGAAGGTGCACAAAAACAGCCCTTGGGCTGCCCTGAAGCTGCTCCCCTCTTGGCTCATCCCCTCGCGGAGCGGTAGCCGGAACAGGCAGAGGAGGAGAGGGTCCCCCCACCCATCCACCCAGAGCAGGTTTCAAGGTGAGCAGCGCGGAGGGCAAAGCAGGCGTCGTTGCCGCTGAAACTTTCCCTCCTTCCCGCGTCGCCTGGCGTTGCGAGTCCGTCCGCTCGCGGCTCGCCTGCCCTGAGAGCCATCTTTCGCTGTGCAGACAAAAAGCCGAAACCTAATCTGTCCTTCCCTCCATCCTTTCACCAATATCCCTTCCAGCAGCAAGTCCCGCAGGGAAGTTCACCACGTCCACAGCACCTTTCTTTTCTTTCCGCGAAGGCAGCCACGTGAGTCAGACTCTGCGGTAATTACGCGGTTTGTCTTCGGCTCCTCCCACTTCACTTTTTTTCCTCGCTCCCCTCCCCCATTTCTCCCTTCTGTTTGTTGCTCCGCTTCTAAACGAAAGGAAGAGGACGGGAGTAGGAAAAAAAACAAACCGGAGTAAATCGGGGTCTAGATTATTCTTACGGCATTAATCAAAATTTGGGCTTTTAGGTAGCCGGAGTTGTTGACATACTTGACTTCCCACTTGTGATTCGCTGCAGAACGGAATTAGGATTGCGAACATCCACGCGGTGACGAGCACGAAGGCAGCTTTGTGATGTGTAATGCCTGTTTCCTGTCGGCAGGGTGCGCGCTCGAGGGGTTGCCAGTCAGAGCTGGGAAACAGGCGACTTTGAATGAATAAGCATGATGGTGGAAATAACGTCGAGGCCTCAGAAGAGCTCCCTTATAGAGGAAGGCACCAATTATAAAGAAAGGGAATCTTTCATTAGTAGAAATGTTTGGGGAAAAGAGCTATTGTTCTAGCAACTACTCCGGAGATATTTAGGGGTTGGATGGGGTTGTCCATTATGGTACTATTGTTAAATAAATGTCGAGTTTACATGCGAGAAATAATGTGTTGACATGCTACATGTAAAGGTTAAATAGCCTTTTGTTCACGGTGGTATAAGAACTCTTGGGGTAGGACTAGAAGACTGCAAAAGTCCTTCCCCTTCAAATTCGATTGTTCTATTCCGAGGTTGCTTGATGGTTTTTGGTTTCTAATATTTTTATACATGAGAAGAATTTTTTGGGTTATGAGGCATACTATCTAATAGTATATGAACATTGTCTTTTTTCATTATGGGAAAAGAAAAAAAAGTTTCTAAATCAAATGGACAATTTAAGTGACAAGGGCATTACTTGTAATTCAAGTACGGGATCTATAAAACTCAAATTTGCAATATTAAGCATGCTTACCTGGGAACAATTTAACTATATGTAGTGAGTTGGATAGATTTGGGCAGCATGCAAGAAAGCATATCTTATTGTTTTTAAAATTCTTGGCAGGGAAACAGCTCATTGTATGACAGCTTTAAGGATAACTTTTTGCACTGTGAAGAAAATAAATCTAAATAAATATCAGGAGGTTTCTCACCATAAAACAATTCAAGAAATTGGTCCTCAAAAATAATGCAGTCTAGAGATGTGCATTCTGCCAAATCCTTCCACATAGATGTGTTGAGTGCTTCCCATCTTTAATACCCAATTTGACACCGATAACAGCAAGGTAGATCTTTTCTTCCACCTTTTATATTTGATGCACAAGCTACAGGTAGGTAAATGTAAGTGTACTAATCCTTTCCTTGATCCTTTCCCGTTTTCTCTATAGGTGTCTCCCCTTTCGGTCTGGTTCTCATCTGGGGGGGCCCTGGCAGTGCAGCCCCCCCAAACTTCATTTTTCTGAAAAACGGCTCTAGCCAATCTGCTTCGCTGCTTCACTTGTGATCGCATGTGTGGGGGCTGCACAGCACCAGCTCCCCCACCTCGACAAAGCATAGCTCTCCAGCCTGTCATGCCCAGCTGTGAGCCAGTACCACCAGCCACTTATCTCCCAACCAAAACCTTCCGCAGTTATTTGCCCCGGTGCCACCGGACCTACAGCTGTGTCCACTGTAGGGCTCATTTGGCCAAGCACGATGAACTCATCTCCAAGGTACGTACATGCTCTGAGGATCACATGGACAGACTTCAGTTATAACTGTTCACTTTGTTTGTGGCATACCTTGACTTCATCATTGTGTGCATCCCCACAGCTTTGCCAGTGCTGGCTACTAACTGCAGCCCCTTGAACCCCCAAGAGTATCAGTCTATCTATGAACAGGCTGATCTTTCTCACAATTGGGGATCTCCATTGAATGGTTGGGTTTGGGAAGTGGGTCCAGTAAGCTTTCGAGAAAGAGAGCATAACTCCTATACTTTATTTCCACAGTCTTTCCAGGGAAGTCATGGTCGCGCCTATCTTTTCAATTCTGTGTGAGTTTCCTCCTGCAATTGGTTTTATTTGATGGGAACTGGGGTAGTGATGAGGAGCATGAAAAGCAGAAGTGGGCAAACAGATGGTTTTGCTTTAGAAAGGAATAGCATTGCTATGTTATTGTTACAATGATTTCATACTTGTGTTGTGTGCTGCCAGATTGGGAGACTAATAAATAAAAGCAAATACATAAATAAATAAAAATACCTTTACTGCAAAAGAAGAGCATCTTAAATGTTGGAGGTGATCTATTTCAACAGCAAGGCTGCTGGGGATGTGTATGTTAATATAATTCAGCATTCCCCTAGATTAAACAAGGTATCCCAAACATAAATCCATCATATTGCACTCAGCACCCCATATGTAATAACAATCATCTAAGTGTAGTCATCCACCTCCACAGATAACATTACTAAGTTCTCAAACACGAATAAGGAATAGAATACGGAAAGCCTGAAATGTGCGAATTGTAATAACAACTGAATGTGTTTCCCAGCACACATACAAAGACCATAGATATTTCTAGCAGTTTTGCATCTGAACAATTCTTTTCAGAAATAACATACATTTGAGAGAAGTTGCAATTCTGATTACAATGTCAATCCCTGTACAATATTTGTTCCTAAAGTGCTATTAGTACCATTTTTTTAACTCAACAGAGGTCTTTCCACTGTTGCATTGCAGCATTTGTCATACCTCATAGTAGATCTCAGCATCTTGCTTTATGTCATTACAGTCCTTTATGCTTGAAGTTAGTTCCACTACCTAAAGCAGTGTTTCCCAATCAGGGTTCTGCGGTACCCGGCCTGGGGTACTGCGAACACTTCCCAGGGGTACTGCAAGTGTGCAGGTAAATAACAAAATAAACTTGTTTTCGTGCAGGTTTACAACGTGTGAGAATGAAAACTCGCACGATGTCGTAAAACCCGGAAATCTCACCGAAAACATGATGTTTGCAAGAACATCTTGTTGGGGTACCGCGACAGTAAAAAGGTTGGGAAACGCTTACCTAGAGCCTGATGCATTCTTGACTTTCAAAGATGATCTCCCCTTGAATGTAAATTACTGCTGAGATCTCTTTCCCTCTGAGTTATAGATAAATCAGTTGCTGTAAAATAATATAATTTCGCCAGTATAATTCCCAACTGTTCATTTCTGTGTTCTTTAGATGAGTCATTTGATTCCAAGTTGTATTTACAAAAGTTGAACTTATACTCCCAATGTAGAGAGGAGGACTAGAGCATAGTTGATTCTGACTTTTATGATATATGTGAATACAACTTACAGTGAAGGAGGCTTTAACAAGTATAATTCTCTTTATTTCTAATTGGCCTTTGGCAGGAAGATAGCCTACCATCAAATAAGTGAAGCTGATTCAGAGATGTTAACATTCCTCTGTCATAGCTATTGATCTCAGCCAAGCAAGCTGTTCCTTTAGCCCCAAAATTCTTCTCTGAGCAATAGGAATCCATGGCATAGCTAAAGCAAAGATCTGTTTGATCAGCTCTGCTGGAAATTGATATTCTATATATTATTTTAAAGACAATTGTGATGGATTTTCATTTGTTGCTGAGAGGCTGACTTGTAAGCATGTGACTTATAATTGCTTCTGTGAAAATAGCATCCATTGAATGATAATATGTGCTTTGCTCTTAGTTGTATAAATGTGACTAAATTAAAACAAATTGTAGAGGATATGTTATTTTTTGCTGGCTGATTTTCACATAATTGTGTAGCACAACCTCTATCGTTCTAATGTTGCTCAGTGTATTAAAAGTTTGGTACCTTTCCCCTCATGAAGATAGGATCAGTTTAGTGGTAGAGGCCAGATAATTGATGCAAGTTAAATGTAGATAACAATCAAATTTATTTTTCTTCTTCATGTGACCTAATTACACATTATAAGACAATTTTACTATTTGAATGTGTACTAATTTGAAATTATGAAGTAAACACCCATTTGATGAAGTGTATAATAGACATGCATGAAAATGTGGGCAGAATTATGCAGGGTTTTTAAAATCCAAATTCATGAAATAAAAATGACAGGTCAAAACAAAGTCAGAAAAATAAGAAAGTAAGGGAAACAGAAATGGACAAAATTCAGAGAGTCTACAGTTTCAGAGTCTATAGTTTCAAGATGGTTATATAAGCGCTGTCTTGATACTTGAACAACTGCGATTCTTCACATAGAATGGATGTGCCCCAATTTTTGTGTTCTGAGCATAATCCACTGTCCTGTAGAACCTTCTTTTGTCACTGGAGGCCGCTGTGAGACTGAATTCAGAATCTTTCTATTCCCAGTATTATTTCCTAATTAAATAGGGTAAGGTTTTTTTCCCTTTCAGAAATGTAAATTCATGGTATAATTATTGCAAAATATTTACATTGTAAAAAAACTCTGTTTGTTTTGATCTGAAACTATTGGGTTATTATAACCAAATAAGTAAATTGCGGTCCAGTTTCTTCACCAAGATGCTTCAAAAAGTAGCATTGTGTCCTGAGCTCAAGGGCTGAAGGCAGAACAGAACAGAACGGGGTGTAAATCTGACACAGATGAATTAGTGATTCTTAAAATTTTCTTTTGACTACAGGGTTAATGTGGGCTGTGGTCCTGCAGAGCAGCGCCTCCTGCTCACTGGTCTCCATTCAGTTGCTGACATATTTTGTGAAAGCTGCAAAACTACACTGGGCTGGAAATACGTGAGTACTGAGCTGAATGTAGGTGGTTAAAATTTTCAAGCAGTAAATTCCCTCTGAAGTTCAATTCTAATAGTCAGTCTAGTGGAAACCACCAAAATCAGATTGATAACTGTGGAACGGTCCAGTTGGGACAAATACAATACTGTCTTTTGTGCAGTCTCTCTCAAAACTAATGTAGCTGTGCATTTATGCCAGTTGCTGCTTGACACCATCCCCATGGAAGTGCTGCTATGGTTTCTACAATGGTTTGACTTGGTTTCTTTCATAAACCCCTGAAATCTTGTGACAGCAGATTTACATTTTGTGCTATTGAGACCCATGAGGGAGGCATCAGAAAGTTGTCAATAGCAAGTGGGTTTATATCTCCAGTTTTCTTCTTTACCAGGAACAAGCCTTCGAGACCAGCCAGAAGTACAAAGAAGGAAAATATATTATTGAGATGTCACATATGGTAAAGGACAACGGCTGGGACTGAGGGGAATTCTGGGTGCACCCCCTCCTGCGCAGCATGCCTTGCCGTTTCATAATTCCATTGCCACAACTGGCATCCTGGCACAACCAACCCAGCTGCCCCTCCCTCAGTCTCCTACGCAGCATCACCCTTGGGAATGGAGATAACCAGGACTTTTCTCCCAAAACTTTTAATGAAATGCTGGATTCACTCTTTGGAGAACCCTACCTGTCCCTTAGAGAAGAGGAAACATCCAGGATTTATTGAGAAAGGGAGAACTAATG
Source organism: Anilios bituberculatus (assembly GCA_022379055.1). Taxonomy (NCBI): domain Eukaryota; kingdom Metazoa; phylum Chordata; class Lepidosauria; order Squamata; family Typhlopidae; genus Anilios; species Anilios bituberculatus. The sequence continues at coordinate 8,930 of JAJFZI010033380.1, forward strand.
CAGATTATTTTGGACTGATTTCTCATTGGCCTGTGTGGGATATTTACAACCACTGATAGCACTTATTAGGATAAAACTAGTGGCATCCAAAACTGTGAACCTGAAAGCAGGTTTGAACTTTGCATCTATTGCATAAGAAAAACAACATTCTTTATGCAATGTGATAGAAAGGGCTCTGGGCACAGGTCAAGCTCTGTTGGGTGGGGGGTGGGGTGCAACAGTTCAGCAGCAAGAAGCAGCTTCAGGGTCAGACTACAGTATCTTCAGTTAAAAAAAAAGAGGGCTGCAATGGACTTTCACCCATGGCCCTGGATAATTACTGCCAGATGTTGACAGTGTTAAGCTGAATGGACTAGAGATTTAGTGTAAAGCACCTCCTTGTTCTTTTCTGTTCAGCCTGCTGAAACGGCAGCAAAGGATGAATTATGAGTAAAAGGGTATCTTTAAGGTAGGGAGCAGGAAAACAGTCCCTCTCCACAGGGGGCCATGGCCCTTCCCCACTCTCTTCCCCAGGCATTGCCGTGGTATTTTCCCCTTGATTATTCTGTGGAGTCTGTTTCCTTAGTTTTGGATTGCTGTGTGCTTAAGATCCCTGAACACTATGGCCCCCACCATACATGAAAGGGAGAGGGGTAACACTTCAGCACTGTCACCAGCGCAGGAATTTTTTTGTATAATAAACTTTTTCTATTTTAAAACAGAAAAGCTAAACTACCAATGGTTTCTGTCATCCTGCTTTCTTTTGAATTACTACAAAGCCTGTTTCAATGAAATTAATTTGTTGTTGGTCAAATTTTCCATGAGGATTTCTTACAAAGAAGCAAGGAATCCGAAAGTATTATCTGGCAACCTGAATTTAAAACGTTTACACCCAAAGTTATATTTGCATAAGCATTTATAATCCAAATATGCAAAATACCAACCAACATCTTTTTTCCCCTTGGCTTAAAATGTAGCCAAATGATCACAATCTGTAATTTGGCTTAGTTGCCTGCATTTTATTAGATCTACAAAAAAAATGGGGTCTTCCTTTTCCAATCTTTAGCAATCAAGCAACCTATTCAAATGCAACAGATACCCAGGGAGGGAAGTGCTGCCTTGAAAGAGAACTAAGAAATGACCTCTCTCAATTATTATTCAGATACCAAATCATATTGATGAGAATTTATCCAAATCCAGCAGTTGAAACTGAATGCTCCTCTGCAAGGAGCAGATTGATTGCTCCTGTCACAGGAATGTGGGTTCTTAGTGGAGTGAAATGGGAAGACAGAATCATTTTTCTCTCCATTATACCTTATGTAACACGTCTCCAAGCCTGGCCCTGCAACTTTACCAACAGTGGAAGTGCAAAGATTTCGTGCTGCTGTGGCCACCAACCCAATGCCCTTTTTACATTGCACTGCTTGGGTAGGGCTCAGACAGTAGCACAATGTGAAAAGAGCCTCGGGCAGGGGCCATGCCCAGTGCATCCAAAGGCCCTTTGCTTTCTCCACTGGAAGAAGAGAATTCTTTCCTTATTGAAGGATCATACAAGAACTAGGATTTATTTTATTTTAGAAAGCTCTGTGTGGAATATTGAATTGCTGCAGGGTATTTATTGATCAAACCATTCTCTTTAGTCTTCATCCAGCAGGAGTATCCAGTTTTACATTTCTAGAAGCCTGCTCAGAAATTCAACCTAGAAGTGGGAGGGAAACAAAGGGAAATAACTTATATCTACCAGCAATACTCTCTCGGAGATAGCTTGTTTCTCTTGATTTAAAAAGCATATTATGAGATTCCAGCCAAAGGAAATGGCCTTAATGTTAGTATAAGTACTGCCCTGTAGTTTCTTAAGTTACTCTGCCACCCAAAGAACAGATACAGTATCTCAAAGAGTCCTCATGTGTGGCATCCCCACAACCCTAATCCTCCAACAATTGACACCAAATTGTGATTTCACGCATGACAACATTAAATACATTGGGATCAGGTTTAATTTTATTTCAAATGAATTGGTTTTTGAACACCTGCAGCCCACTATTTTTATGCTTCTATCTGCATATTAAAACAAGAACTCCAGTATCTCAAAGGCAAAGTGAGGCCCTCTGCAGAAAATTATGCAATCTTGTGCTACTAAAACCAGTAGATCTTGAAAGCTGGATTCTTGTTCCTGTTAACA
>JAJFZI010033658.1:977-13397 GCA_022379055.1 Anilios bituberculatus
AGGCATCTCTTATGTTTTTATTCACATTGAAATACCGGTATTGGTATCTGTAGATTTCAATTCCACATTTTCTAGGCACCTACCCATGAGCAACAGGTTCCCTTTTCCACTCATAGAAAAGAGTTGTGCTGCTAAAGGAAGCTAAAGGATCCAGGATTTGGGGGGGGGGGGAGAGCACAGAATCCCTTCCCCTATTATGCTTCTTCAATGTGCATAAAAATATAAGAGATGCCCTGTTGGATCAGACTCAGCCTGGAATAGAACTGGGGAAGAGGGCAGCATTCAGATTTTCTGCAGGAGTGAAGATGGATGCCCAGCCTCTGCCCACCTTTCTCACCACAAGAATGCTGCCTGCCAAGCAAAATCCTTGGAGCAGCAGGGGCGACTTGCAAAGCCTCCTTGCCACACCTCAGAATGCAGGGAGGCTTTGCAAAGCTTTGGAGTGCAGTGAGTAACTTGCAAAGCCTCCTTGCCACCCTCAGAGCAGCAGGGAGTGACTTGCAAAGCCTTCCTGCCATGCCTCAGGGCCTCCTTTGCAGGGACTGCTGCCAAGGCTTGGTGGACATCAGCTTCAGAGGCACAGCAGCAAGGCTCAGCAGATGAGTAGGGGAATCTTTGTTAGTGCAGTGGGTGGGGGACATGGAGGGTTAGGCTGTTGAGTGGGGGAGGGGACAACTTTATTACAGCGGTGGGTGGGGTAGGCAGAGGAAGCTGCCTTAGATGCTTTTGCAAATCCGGTCAGTGCCTGAGTTTGCAAAGGCATCATATATAAGCTGCACCAAAACTTTTGAATCAAAAGTTGTAAAAAAAAAAATGTGGCATATATTTGGGAAAATATACTATACCTTTATAACCCACTAAAATATATGGGTATTGAAGCCTAACATAACATAGATTTTGGTAAAACTCTATATCCTTTGGATTGTGCCCACAAGTTAGTACCCATCAATAGCAATCGATTTTTTCCAGAAATCTTTTAATTTTTTGCATTTATTTTTATCTTCAAGAGATAAGATACCTAACATCTTATCTTCAAAGCCTCTTCATTTATGACTACCAGCAATAGCCCCTGAAGAACACAAGTCACTGAGAAAAAAATAGTATTATTAAAATACCATTACTCTGCAAAAACTAAATTGAATTAGTTAGTATGTGCTTTTAGATACTACAATAACATCTGGTTGACTTTACTTCTGTCCAGCAATGTTTTCTGTCCATTTCTAGTTTTTTTCCTATGACAGAAAGCATTTGTGAGCATTCTATTCCCTGTGTTCAACAATACAGTAATCTTGTTTACGAAAGAGATTACCTTAATCTTTCAAAATTGATTATCCAATATATGGAATTCTATTTTCAAGATCAGTATTGAATATTTTAGTTGCTTAATCATTTACAATATAAAAGAGTAATGACAGTTGTACTGGATGACTCTCAGCAGACGCATTTTTAAAAAAAGCAACCTAATCCTTTCTGTTTCTACATACTGTATGATTTGGGTTAGGAAAGAAAGAACATTCTCAAAGTAGGATTCTTAAAATGTGACTGTTGGACTGATTAACTAAAATATGACATTAGAGGTGCTTAATCTTTCTTTGACACATAATAAATCAAATAAATATGTCCCTGTTTTATTCTGTCATATATTTGTGATTGCAGTACAGCTCTTAGTGCAAAAATATGTGTTCGTGTTAAAAATTAATTCTTCAAAAATGCAGACTAGTGTATTTATTTATCATACGAATGAGCATGAGAGAAATTCTGACGGATGTTCCCAATTGTGCAAATAGTATAGAATAAATCTAGTATGAATACAATATTTGCAGGCAATATGGTGAACTTTGGTACAGGGCCTAGCTAACCTGTAAGAGTTCTAGCAACTTCATTACTATCAAGCTATACATATTGTACAGTATTTAAGTGACATGAGTATTTGAGCTACAAATTATCCACAGAAGAACTGTAGTATCTATTTTTTTTTCAAGTATCCTTTGGAAATAATGGTTAGAATCAGGACTGTGGAGAGTGATAAAAACTGCATACTAGAAACAGTATATCTATTGATATACTCAACAGAAGAAATTCCAAAGTTGCTGCAGAAATATGGTCTGACAAATTGTCATTACATTCAATAGATATTTTCTCCAATATACTCATATTAATACGTATATAGGACTACAGCCTACCTCAACCCAAGGGTTTCTCTTTGAGGAAATATGTATATAACATTGAGATGTGTGCAGGCTGGGCACTTATTTCTCACTTTTTCGCTCTTCACACGAGGTGAAAAAGGAAGGAAGAGCAACTGTTAGTCTTGAGCAACAATACCTTATTGTAATTGGGGTACTAGAAGTCAGGGCTCTTCTCGACCAGAGTGTATGGGTGATGGTATCAAGCTTAAACAAAATCTCAGTGTAGGAAAGTGAATAATCTTTATTTCCAAAGATGAATAATATATCTGAAAGATTTGTGATGCCTTCATCTTTTATGAATGGGGCAAGGATCCTTTCCAGAGCCTATATATAACAAGTCCTAAGGTAGAACAACCATAATTATACAATTCCTTAATTTATAAATGAACTGTGAAAAACTCCTTTCTAACTAATCTAGCTTGAACTGTTTCAAACATTAAATGCACACATGTATTTAGATATAAACTATAGTGTATAATTATGCATTTTAATTACAGATAAATACTTTCAAAATTATGTTAAAAACACTGAGAAAAACAGTGGTTTTTTTGTTCATTATTCAAGTGTCTATCTGAATTAGTAAATATAATTAAAATAAATAAATTTAAACAAAACTACAGATAACACCAGATATGCTTAGAACATATACTTCTTTTTATTGTATTTTAGAAAAAAATGTATGTATGTATCTGTATGTCTTCTCTATACAAAAATTAATTTACTTTAGCTGGCAGAAAATGAATTATGAATAGAAGAAAAAATAGTTAAATATCAAATACATTCAATGAGCCTTCAGACCCACTCTAGCAATAGGAATAAATAATTTAATTAAAATCCAGTCATATATATTTAATTATATCTCCTCAATGTTACATACAAATATTAAAAACCAAAACTTCATTAGTAATAGTATGTTAAATTTCAATTATTAAGTAAGACCTAATATTAAACAAAAGCATTGTTGCAAATATATTTAATTTAACCAATCATCAACATGTTCAATTTATAAGTCTTAATAAAATGTAAAACTAAAGTTATCCAGTCATACACTGACTTTATTGGAAGACAAAATAGTTGTTAGCAACATATCTTTTAATGAAATAGGGCTTCTGAATACAGGAATCATTGTTTGACAAAATATTTATATGATTGTCTGGAAACCAAAAACTGTGTAAAAGTGGGTAAGCTTAAACAACTGGAGAGGAAAAAATGATGGAAATAACATTGCATTATATATCCTGTTTCATTCCTTACATTATCATAATTATTGAGTAAATTCTTTTCTTTTGATTCACAACAAAATATGATATTAAAATCAAAACTGAAAACAGCATATAGATGGTCTCTGGAATAAATGGATGTGTAAAATGAATGTTTTAAATCTATGAGAATATCAAGTGTGATAACAATCCCAAACAAGCATCTTGATCTTTTTACCAAAGGCACAGTTATTCTATCACAATGTATTCAGGAACATATTTGTTAACCTTCAGTCCAGTCCCCTGTGACTTTTGTCAATATAGTTCTCTTTTGTTTCAGCAGAATTAAAGTCAGGATAAAGTTAATAAAGTTTATTCTCCATTATTGGGTTAATAAAGTTTGACTAACCAGCCAAACTAATTTTAGAACAATAAATGACTGAGTTCCCTAATGAGCATAATGAGTTTAGTAGCTTTGCCAGTTTTAAGTATACTCACTTCTAAGTTACTTCTATTTCCTAATATTTTAAAATGAATGTGCATGTTTTCTAAAATGTTTGAAAATAGTTTTAAATTTAATATGCTAAATTCCACCATATGCAATGATTACTGTAGAATACAATATATAACTATTATCTTTTATATTTATCATATTAACTGATAAGCTCATAACTGAAGTTCAAATATGTTAAACCCATCTGAATCATTTGTGGGAACTGTTGACATCATCATCATCATCATCTAAGAGCAAACAAGGTTGCTCTACTTAAGCTAGCTAAAGAATCTTAAAATATGCTATCTATTAACATCAATGGGATATGTGCACATATTTATTCAGAAGTAAGGCCCACTGAATACATTCTGCTCTCTCCAAAAGGAAAAAAAAACAGAACCACAATCTTTGCAATCTAATGTGACCAGCCAGGCCTATAAAATATTTCTATCACTTTCCATCTTACTGTAGCCATCAAGTATTTACTCAATATATGCTAAAATAAATATTTACCTCCAAGAAGGACATTCTTATAGTCACATCCCGACATTATTTTATTCCAGATCAAAACCCTCCGATTTTAGTGGGACTTAATTATACTCTTTGTTTGGGATTGCATCGTGCTACAATATAATGACTATAATGGGCAATGTAACTAAACGATTGGCTCGACGTGGTCTCTTTCAACAGGGAACGAAGGAAGGGAAGAGCGAAGGCGATCCTGTTCTTCTATGGTTTCAAATGTTATGGCTTTATTTCATCTCTTCTCAGATGAGAACCTTAAAGGGCCAGCGCTTGTACCGGGTATTTGTAATGTTTTCATCGAAATGTTGGAGGTTGGCGGTGGGTGGGGGATATAAAACCACGGGCACATCAAAAAGCAGAGGAACCGGCAGAAGGAAACTATAGGCAATGTAGGCAACTTCCCCCAACTTCCTTTGCGCCTCGACGACGGCATCTCAATCACGCGCTCCAGCGCGCATCTCTCTTAAGGAGAAGGCTTGTGCTCGGAGAGCAAAGCTGACCTGCAGTGGGAGGATTCGTGCTAAACGAACAGGGCATAGGTACAGCCTCTGCTCAAGCGCTCAACTCTTGGGCAGGAATGGACCGACCGTCCCTCGGAGCGCGCCTTTACCTGTTTGCGTTCTCTGACCAGCTGCACCGCCTGGGCGCGCACGCAGCTCCTGACATTCCGCCACTGGGCAGCTGAAAAGTGCAAGCGCCAAATCCCCAAATTTGGGGGGAACGGAGCGCGGGAGCAACACCTTGCTGATCCAAAGGGCTGCCGGAGCGGAGGCGGAGGGAAACCCAGGGTACAGGGCGAAGTAGGAGCTCGGAAAGCTCGCGTATGATCTGGAAGTGCCTTGATGTTGTGCCCGGCGGCGAGAGACCTTCCTAAAGTCCCATCCTAAAGGGCGAAGGGGGCTGACAAATCAGAAGCTCCAATTCCAACGATTCTGTGGGGTTTCTGATTTCGGAAAGGGGATCCCGCTATGAGGAGGATTGGTTCATCTTGACTCTCAGATCTTGAACAATAGAGGTTCAATGTAAGGAAAAAAAAGTGGGGGGAAAGGCTTTTACCTAGAGCAGAGTACAGTATTACTCGCCTGTTTTCTACTGGCATCCATGGGCTTTAAACTATAGCATAAGAAAAGGCAACAGCTGTTTACCTGGGGAAATCCCGACTTAACTTTGATTCGGAAGACAGGTCAACTGATTTCGAACGTTGTCTCTAGGCTAGATCTTTAAGTCTGACTGATATTAAAGAACTAAGCGTCCCTCGGGTTTTCTGGATGGCACCTAATTCGTGTTAAGCTCAAGACGCCCCTCAGTCCTTCTGGATGCCAGTCAGAGACAAGAGCGCTCCCGCAGGTCACCTCCCCTTCCAGCTAGGAACCGCGTACGGTCCTCCGGAAGAAGAGGCAAGGCGAAGCAAGACTTCGCGTTTTCTAAAGCAAACGTCCTGCCTCCAGAACTCTGCCAAGCAGCGCCCGACACCTCTCTAGCCCTCAGCCCGGATGCTTCATACTGATACTGCAAATGCGACCTCTCTTGATCTGGCCCTCTCCTCTGCCACACGCGCCCTTTTATTGAATCCTAGCTAGACTGCGAATGTCATTCGCACGAAGGTGGACTGTCACTTCGGATCATTAGCAGCCCTTTATTTTTGCAAATATACCGAGAACTCTAAGGCTCTAAGGACAAATACGTCTGTAACTCGGGTGTGACACAAAATAGGCAATAATGCATCGAATCTATAGCAAACACAATTGGTGTTGACCATCAGCTGCATGGCTTCGGAAAACAGTCCTGCTCAAGAACTGGAGACCTCATTCATCTGTTAGCAATCTAAGAAAAGAGGTAGAAAATTCGAGCACATTTGCATCCGATCGATTAAAGCCCGTCAGGTCGCCCTTCGTTCTATTTAACTGGGCTGGAGGAAGAGGAGAGGCTTCTCCTGATATTTGCGGTCAAGGATCGGCGACTTCCTATCCCTAGGCTGGCAAGCTGAGGAGCGGTAAACTCTTCCTGGCTGTTTCCAACGGCTAGCAGGCAGCTCGTTTGAAAGGTAGAAGGTTCCCGCTTCCTTCCTCCAACAGCGAAGCTCCTTTCCAGTTTGCTAGTCGAATGGTGGCAGGTTCGTGGCACCTGCAGTCCCGATTGTGCCAGAAACCGACTCTTAACTGCGCTTTTCGAGTTTTTCGAAGTCCTTTCCTAGCGGCGACGCTTTAAGCGCCCTCTCGATTCCTCACGGGTAGGCGTCATGCCTGGACGTTTTGTGCCATCAGCCCCCTACCTTTACTTTGTATGCTTCTCTCTCTAACGCTAAGAGAGGGATTAATTAACCAGGCTGGAGCTGAAAGAGGCTGCCGTGACGAGCCCAGTGGCGATTGGCCGCCCGCCCGCCTGGCCCTGCCTTTATAATTTCCACACGAGTACATCTGGGTTCTTATACAAACCAACAGCCAGCTTCTTCTGATATACACACACAACAGAGAGAGAGAGTGAGAGTACATCCGACCCCGCATTTCCCCTGCAATCTAGCAATCTTGCACATCGGGTTCCTACTCCAAGAAAGCTCAAATAAATACACTGTAGCTAGAGGGACAATTTGGGGTTTTTTGCTAAATCTTTTCAAAAGTTTTTGGTTTTTTTTTTACAATTTTTAAAAATGCAGATTTCCGTGCGTACCGCTTACTAAAGGATCCTCTAAAGGCACCCACCCGCGTACATTTAAACAGGTGTTCTTAATAACACACAACTGAAGATCTGTACAGAACTAAGCTGTCCGTCTACAGCTTGCAGCAGCAAGAGAAAGCATCTGACCGAGCCGGGAAGGAGCAGAAACGTCGCCGCCGCCGCCTAGCGCCTCATACGCTTTTGGTTCCGTTTCTGAGCTTAAGGCAGCCTGATTCTCTTCTGAAGTTGGCTCCAGCCCTAGCAGCAGCATTGGATCCCACAGCATACTGCGAGACTCCGGTCTACAATCCGGATCTCTGCCCCAATATGATCGCGGCCCAGGCCAAGCTGGTTTACCACCTCAATAAATACTACAATGAGAAATGCCAAGCCAGGAAAGCGGCCATCGCGAAAACTATCCGGGAAGTCTGCAAAGTGGTGTCGGACGTGCTGAAGGAAGTGGAAGTTCAGGAACCGCGTTTCATCAGTTCTTTGAACGAAATGGACAACCGCTACGAGGGCCTGGAAGTTATTTCGCCCACCGAGTTCGAGGTAGTCCTTTACCTGAATCAAATGGGCGTTTTCAACTTTGTCGACGATGGCTCGCTGCCCGGCTGCGCGGTGCTCAAGTTGAGCGACGGGCGGAAAAGGAGCATGTCCCTCTGGGTGGAGTTCATCACGGCCTCGGGTTACCTCTCAGCCCGCAAAATTCGCTCCCGGTTTCAGACGTTGGTGGCCCAAGCCGTGGACAAATGCAGCTACAGAGACGTTGTGAAAATGGTGGCGGACACCAGTGAGGTGAAGCTGAGGATCCGGGATAGATACGTGGTGCAGATCACACCGGCGTTTAAATGCACCGGGATCTGGCCCAGAAGCGCTGCACACTGGCCCTTGCCTCATATCCCCTGGCCGGGGCCAAACCGCGTGGCCGAAGTTAAAGCCGAAGGCTTCAACCTCCTCTCCAAGGAATGCCATTCCCTAGCTGGCAAGCAGAGCTCGGCCGAGAGTGATGCCTGGGTCTTACAGTTCGCCGAAGCCGAGAACAGACTGCAGATGGGAGGCTGCCGAAAGAAATGCCTCTCGATACTCAAAACCCTGAGGGACCGGCACCTGGAGCTACCCGGGCAGCCTCTGAACAACTATCACATGAAGACTTTGGTTTCCTACGAGTGCGAAAAGCATCCGCGGGAATCGGACTGGGACGAATCTTGCCTAGGCGACCGACTCAACGGGATTTTACTGCAGCTCATCTCCTGCCTTCAGTGCAGGCGGTGCCCGCATTACTTCTTGCCTAACTTAGACCTCTTCCAGGGCAAACCTCACTCCGCTCTGGAAAACGCAGCCAAACAAACGTGGCGGCTGGCGAGGGAAATACTCACCAACCCCAAAAGTTTGGAAAAACTTTAGGAGGCCGAAGGAAGGCGGCCGCAAACGATTCACGCCTCCTTCGCAGTCCGAGGGTTGGGGGGTTGGATTTTGGTGCTGACCAGGCATCTGCCACCCTGCACGGAAGCAAGAGGCCGTCTACATAGACTAAGCCCACCGCCAGCTTTACGACTTGTCACCAGCCCGGCTCTAACTTCCCGTTCGGAGAAAACAAAACAAAGAGTGTGATTGTCATCTAGGAAAAGGCAATCACAGTTGAATTTCAGTCTGATTAGGACCGTCGCTTAAAAGAAACCAGACCAGGGGATTATATTAACCAGGGCCGTACTTTTGCGTGAGGAAATGCTGATCTGGAGGGCCTCCGAAGGAAAAAAGCCCGCAATGATTTTATACCTTCTCCCACCCCATGTACATCTTTAAAATTTGTATGGGATATTGTGATTTCAAGTTGTCTTTGAAATTGTGGGTGTTAGTGTTTGTGATTTGGTGAAAAAGAAGTTAAATTGCCATGGTTGGATATTTCAGGACATTTTCTGCTCATGAAGATACCATTTAAAAAGGTAGCTTTTATCATGGTACTCAAGTTTCTTGTCTTTTGAAGTGTCAAAACTTAAAAAGTTTACATTTTTTCCCATTTCAAATATATTGCTTATTCTATTTCTAACATTCCATAAATATACTTGAAATGTTATTTAAATATATTCAGAAGAAATTGGATTTTGTCTATATAATTGTGAATATTAGAATTATATATTCGAAAAATGCACTTGAAATACACTGGATAATTACTTTTTGTGATTTAAATTTCTGTTATTTTATTTAATTGCAACCTAATAAATACAAGTAAATCCAGTCAAAGGTTTCAGTGCTAAATTCGGTTTGGTTTGGCATAATTTACAACGAAATTCAGTTAAATCATTGAAGGCCATTTTCCTTAAGGGTTCCTTTGTGGTTATTTTCTTTCTATTTTTCAGGGGAAGGCCCACAAAGTGAGTCACAGACTCCATCAACATCTGCCAACATTGGAAGGTGCTGTAATTGACCAAGTAACATTTTTACAACTTCTAAGAAATATGTCTACCCTTCAAAGATTTACCAGACTGCTAACTTGGCTGTCTGTTTTTGTCATAATAGTCGGCCTAGTTGGCCACAAAATTAACACTTCAGGAAAAGGGAGGGAAATTTATAGCTGGCCTAGATCAATTCATAGCTCCATGGGGAACGATAGTGTTCCCTTTGCCCTAGAGGCCACCAGCTTAAGGAGAAGGCTGCTTCCAATCAATTGTAACGGGGAAGACAAACGCCGGCTTCTCCGGACATCCAGTAGAAAGCAACGCACAGGACGTCCCACTGACGCTTAAGCGCTGCCTTAGTTGAAAGGGTAGGCAGGCCATTATGCTTAAGCCAAAGGGCTAGCCGCTTAATGCCCAACCAAAATGACGCTGTAATGCCGACCCGCCGCTGTTAAGAATCACAAACGACAATTTTTAAACAAAGCGACAAGCGACAAATTTTAAACAAAAACGCTGTCCATCATTGTGCAATTACAGTCCGGCAGTTCTTTAAAATCAGTGATAAAGATGCAACATTTTACCGATCCAAACGCAAGATTCCCTTTCAACACTGTTCCTGTGCATGTATATCCAAGAGGGTTGGGGAGAACAAGATGTCTAGGAAAGAAGTTTCCGCTCCAAAATTCAAGCTTCAGTTCCAAACTGCACAACATCCAACAGTCCCTCCCCTTCCTTCCCTCCCAACAAAAGTCCCTGAAACAGCCCGTTTCCTTTCACTCAGTTCCCAAGGAAAGCGCCTCTCCTGCAGTTGTGTGCCCAAGAAGCATGTCTGAAATGTGGGCCCGCCGTTACCTCAAGGTATACCGAACAATTGGCTTAACAGCCAAATCAGTCCACGTTCACACAAAGACCCTCGGGCTGGTGAAGCGGCGGGCGGGGGAGAATGATAAAAGGAGAGGCTGGAGGAATAGCGGATTTGTTGTCAGGAAAGCTGTAAAAGAGCCAGGGGGAGAGAACAGGAAAGAGAAGGAGCCATCGGCCGTCCCTCTGCACTTTTCCCGGCGCTTTACTCACTTTAGGGTCGATCTTCTTGAATGCCGAATCATCCTCATCCACCTCGAAATAGATTTCGGTCGTGGTGATAGATAGCGTCCCCTTGGCCACCACCACTGGGGCAATAAGCTGCGCCGGGGTGCTGAGGACAACGGGCCCTGAAAGAGAAAAGTGGCGACGTCAGGAGGAGGTATCTGGGAGGCAAATGCGCCCTTTCTTTTCCCGAGAACGGCAGCAGAGCCTCTGGACTCTGGGAGACAAGGCATCCGACGCTGCCGGGATTCCCTGGGCAAGGAGCGCGCTCCCAAAACCGAAATCTTGCGCTACATCGAAGGACATTGGTCGCTCCTCCAGCCCCTCTGAGTGATCGGAGCCGAGGTGGCTATAGAATAAACAAGATTTACTGGGGCTCCCAAAGCCAAGAACTAAAGGCTCCTGAGCTGAATCACGAATCTGTACGAAACCTATCAATTTGACTTGGGAGTAAGTCCTACTAAGTACGACTATGGGAGAAATAATCGCACCTAAATAGAAACCAGTAGGTGATATATTTTAATTTAGTTTTACAATATCGGATGAATTACGAAGTATTTTTATTTCACTTTTTATTCTCCATAAACCAACTGTGGGTCATTCGATGAAAGTGCCTGTATGTGTATGCATGCATGCACGGCTGTAATTGTTAAATGAGCAGTGGAAACCCTTTTACATTTTAAGAAGCAGATTCCTAATGAACAGGCCAAAATATCCTCATGCCCCTTGATCTCTACTCAGATTTTCTTAACTACTATCTTTCTCCAGAGTAAGCCCTAGCAGAATGCGAAGGAAACAGAAAGGTTGCACTGTTAAATGTTATTTCTGGAAACATTGTTTTAAAAACTGCCTCTCCCCCCAATAACATTGATTTTAACACAGTTGTTTCTAAACATAAAGTTGGAGGATGGATGGATACAGATAGACAGACAAGGCTTGCTTGCAAATAAATGTATGAAAAAATACAATTCAGCCTGGCAAGTGAATCTTGAAACTAGTGGCACATTTCTAATAATGGAAAAGACAGGGAAAAGCTTTATGGAATTACTTTGAAACCCCATTGTGTTCAGAGAGATTGCTACCCATAAGAACTGAATTTAGAAGGACAGAATTAGAGAATCCAGCAGAAGCTGAATGAATCAACACACAGGCTTCCCAAAACGTCTGTAAATGAATTTATTAGAAGGTCCATCATTCAGGATACATTTTAAAAACGGTAAATTGAAAACAAATGTTTAAAAATAAGATGTAAATAAAAGTGTAAGCCCTAGATGAAAGGGATAAATAAACCGAGATGTCTATCAAGAAATGTGAAATATTGATGGCACAAAAAAGAATCCAGGGGAACAATTTAGAAAAAGAAAACACCCCACTGAGGGCACCTCAGTCTGGGGAGTAGAAGAATAAAATTTAAAAATGTCTTCAAAATTGTAATAAATTGCCAACCACATTTTCCATGTTCTATCCAGGGGAAAGATGATCATCCCGGCTCGGAGAGCAGAGTCCCCAAACCCACGGATTTATGGGGGCTCACTTCCCACTTACTAGCAGGTCTGAGATGCGAGGCACTGCCCCGATTTCCACCTTAACTTCCTTCCCAAAGGCAGGCATCGCCTCCTTCTCCCCACCGGGTCTTTTTGCAGACCAGACTCCAAAGTAACGCTCGGTCTGTCGCCTCTGACAGCTTTCAAGCAAACCCACCAGGGACTGGATAATATTGATACAAACTCTATTTTCTTTCATTTTCTTGTTTTTCTCTCGCCTAATAGGCCACCCTGGCCTCTTGACCCCAGTCAGCTGATCCGGATCACATGCGCGGAGCTCGGTTCGCTCTTGCCTCTACCCTCCCCCCTCCACCCCCACCCCGCTCGGCG
>JAJFZI010033954.1:0-14127 GCA_022379055.1 Anilios bituberculatus
TTTTCAGACATTAATAAGACATGANTTAAATACTTTCATGTACAATATGTTGCAAAATGAGGTAGAAATGGTTACAGAGGATGTACAAAGTCAAAGACAATTTTTAAAAAAAATCTTCAAAATTCCAGTACCACTTTTTGGAGGAAACAAGAGAAACAATACACAATCTTCCTGAGGTATATCATTTGCTACCTATGAGATACATTTGCAGTGAAGGCATTAGATGTCAAGAAGACACTCTGCCCATTGCTATAACCTGTTCCTTTTTATAAAATTTGAACAATTTTATCAATACTGTAGAGCTTAAAATATCCAAGGCCATGAAATTTCATCATAATGGCTGCATTTGGATGTCTGTATCTGGATACCAATTAACAATTCAATGTGGTTTACTAACTATTATTTTTCCTTATATCCCATGATGGCTTTCAAAGGCCACCATCAAAGGACTGTTTTTCTACCAAGGGAGAATCCTGAAGAGCCTAAAAACACACCATCAATTCACACAGGATTCTTTCCAATCCTGCCAGGCCTTCTCATCACCCTGCGAGAATGAAAAAGAGAATCTTGAACCAGTAGCTCATAATCCCCCAGAGTTGGGCATTGCCAAAGAATACTGAGAGTTTTAGACATGCGATTTCCCACTTTATAGCTGTCTGTGATCTTTGATTTAAGTAGATCAGTCAAGGAACTCAAGAATTCTTCCCAAACTATTTGAAAATTAGTAGTCTGTCAGGAAAAAAAAGATGTGTCCTAAAAACATTGGTTGAAGAGAACTGTGTTCAAAGAGAATTAACTTAAGGGAGTCTTCACCCTTGTGCCTAACACTGAATTGGATCCCCGGAGCAGAATTCCATTCCAAAGGCTCCCACTGGTGTTAAAAAGCAGTTTCCATTCTGAAGACTTCACTGCCACCATCTCTCACTGTGGGTGATTATCTTGGGGGCACATGTCCTGCTGGGAGATTGATGAAAGACCTCATTTGCTCAGGGAATGCTTTGGCAGATCAGGCACCTTGATTTAATAACATGGATAGGACAGTAGTTGCACTGTGCCTTTCTGCTATCTTCTGCTCTTTATGCAAAACTGCACATTCACAAGGGCTCCTTCTGATAACAGATTTAAAAACGCATTACTAAACCACCATTTTGTGACTGCTTTTTTCTGGAGTGGGGTATAAGGAAAAAAAGAGAGAATGTGATATTGCTTCCAGATATTGATGTTTGCTTTCAAATGCTAACCTTTAAATCCAAAAAACTGATCAACAAGCACAAACCTGTTACACTTTGCTCCCTAACAGATTGCCACTGCTATCTAAGGAGAGGGGAACTGTTCAGTTTAAACTGCTTGGTAAATTGCAGCCATGTATATACACATTTGTACACACACACACACACGCCTTGCAATGCTGTTAAAAGTTATAGTGAGCAACGAACTTATTGTCATTGGAATCTGCAGGGACACAACTCCAGCCATCTGGACCAAAGCTTTAGATAAATCAAGCTGATGTGACTTCAGCACAATGAAAACAAATGTTTCAGCCAACACACAAAAGAGAAAAAATGGAAGCAGCATCATATTTTTCCTTTTGCTCATGCAAGAACATTTTGCTTAAGGATTCACCAAATGGGAAAACAAGTCCCCTCAATCTGTTGAGTCACCACTACAATGCCTACTCTTTGTTCCAGTTACCCAGTATTTTTCTTACAGTCCCAATTTTATATCAGTATATTGAAATGTCTCACATTGATGATGGCAACTGAACAGAAACTAAATCTTGGAGGCAGCATAGCTTGACTCCAGCATTAATTCTCTCCTGTTTCATTTCAGGAAAACAAAAAGGAAAACAATCTATTTTCTCTTGCCCTGCCAGTGAGGCAGATGAGACCAACGTTTTCTGTACTTTTCTTTCTCACATTCCTTAAAGAAATGGGAGTGAGGGAAGCATTGGGATTTGGCTTTTTCTAAACAAATTAACAAAGAGAAATCTAGCTAATCAGCAAACACATCCCCACCCTATTTATGAGCCAGTCTCCTTAATGCATACACATTCACACATCAATCAGTCCCATCATTACAACCAAACCAGGCCAGCTCCAATGAAACCCACTTGCTCACTGACATAATTCTCGCCTTAAGAGTCAACTTCTTGCCAAAAAGAAAAGCCTAAAACCCTTATGAGGTACAATTCATGATGTGCATTATGAGAAGGTTCCCCAATGTACCCTCTTAAGTTACAATTTGTTAGCATGAAATGTCTTAAGAGGAGAATTGCCTGTGAATGAGTATCATCTTGTTGGACAGTCAAAGGTCAAGGAGGTCTTTAAATCTTTGGTGCCTAAATAGTCCTTTCAGCTACAACATTATCATTCTATTTCTAGCAGAATCTAATGACTTTTACAGAATATTCTACAGGATTTCCAGTACTATTTACACAAGCTACATTCTATGCAAAGGAAATTTGAATTCAGTGCTCAAAAGTAGAGTTTTGTGATTTCCTAAATGTTCCTAAAATGTCTGAAAAAACCCAGTATTAACAAAATAAAAGGTTAATTTTAATTTATGTGATCAACAAAGGTCTTTCCTGCCCTAACCCAATACACTGTAGCAAAATCATGAAGTTTTAAAAATGGCTTTTATCACTAATATAAAAAACTGTACCATACCATGACTTATACTGTTATAAAAGAAAAGGGATAAATTGCAGCAAATCTGAATAGTCAACTGAAAAATCTGACTGAATTTTTTAAGGTGAAATGGCTTGGTAAGTGTTCCTTAAATAACTGAAATTGCATTGTGATTTCTATCACTAGGTTAGAGAGCAAGTTTGGTCTAATGGTTTGATGCTGCACTAGCAACTGGGAAATCTGAGTTCTAGTCCTGTCTTGGGCTTTAAAATCAGATGGGTAACTATGGGCCAAACCTCCTGCCTAGCCCTCCAAGGGCAAAGCATTTCTTAAAAGGCTGCTTAGAAAATTGCATGGATTTTCATAAGCCAGGATTCAAAGGCCAAAAACACAAACAAACTCCACATTCTTCCGTACTTGCACTGAAAATCATGGAAAGTGTTATGGATGGATGACCTTCTTTATCTCCAGACTAGGTACAATTTTCACTTGTTCTTGTTTAGCTGTACCTTTGAAAATACAAAAATGATTACCTGTGAGATAAATACTGCTTTGGTGGAAACTTCCATTCAAGTCTCAAGAAAGTGCTAGTTTAATTTCTGGCTTCAGATAATACATTTTATTGTTCCTATGCTAGACAAGAAGGAGGAGGGAAATCATCATTAGGAAACTGAAATGGAGAAAGAAAATTAACCTGCTGTTTCCAATGCTGAGACCTTGATTAGAATTGTTTACACCTTTCCGCTTCTATTAAACTTTCTGAAAACTAGCTGGCGTCATGCCTGAAAGTGGTCCTCTCAGACGGGGAAAGAAAAAAGGCTGGGAATGGGGGGAAACTACCAACTTACATAAGGAGAAGCTAAGTGGGTGGATGGGGGGACAAAGAGTGAGGAAAGCAGTCAAAGTAGAAAAGAAAACTTGGGAGCTTCCATATGGGCAGGGGGTCATTTGGCCAGAATAAACAGCCAGGTGGAAGATGCAGAAACAAATTCCCAATTCCTCTGCTGTGAGGAATATTTAATCTTAGAGAAAGCATGGGGAAAGTCCATTCATAGACATTAAAAATCAATGATCTTGAATTGAACTAGGTTCTCCTCCGGCTGGTTCCTTCCTGCTTTGCCTTAAAAGAGGTTCAGGAAGATTTAACTGCCAAATGAATGTATGTTTGGCCTTTAATAAGTACAGAATTCCATGAGGCTCCCTAATTTAGGAAAAACATTATACCCCTAGTATTTATAAATCATTAGAATGTATAATTACTAGGATCATTATAATTTATAAATAACTAGATCTTTTTGAGTTTAGCAAAAAAAAAATAGGTGTGTGTGTGTGTGTGTCAGAAGGGAAATAATGAACAGACATTAGAATTAATGAGGGAAAAGAGATAGGTTGTCACAAAGGAATAATCAAG
Source organism: Anilios bituberculatus (assembly GCA_022379055.1). Lineage (NCBI taxonomy): Eukaryota > Metazoa > Chordata > Lepidosauria > Squamata > Typhlopidae > Anilios > Anilios bituberculatus. The sequence goes on from JAJFZI010033954.1 coordinate 4,039, forward strand.
GCAGAAAAATATAAATAGAAGCAAACAAGAAAAAGGTAATCCAGTCAGAACAATGTTCCATCAATTTCAAAGTAAAGTGCTATCAGATCAAATGGTATTTTCTTATTGAGAAATTCAAACATCTTCCATTGCCTTTTAATTTATAGTTGGTTTTAACACTGATGGCAATTGGTTTTTTTAGTTCAGAGCCACTGTATCAATGAACCTATTTGCTAAAATATAAAATCTAACCAGTGTTTGTGCTGTGGGCCTGATTGTCCTAAGTTTACCACAAAGATTCCCTGATATTCTCTGGGTCTTACAAATTTAGGATGGAATCTTGTCCACCATTTCCAACTCGCCACTCCCAGCAATACGCACAGTGAAGTTTTTGACCTGGTGAAAAAAGCCAGTTTCAGGGTTGGTAGGCCCAAACCAAAACCCACACTTAAGGCCTCGGAGGGCTGTACTTTATACTCTGCCTTGGTATCCCAGCGCAGGAAAATCTGCATAAAAGTGGGGTTTTCACCACATCAAAGCTGGGAACAGTGGCAGAGCAGCAAATTGGACGCGGCAACTTTGGAGGGCTCGACAGGTTTGTATTAGGTATATGCTTAAGGACAGTTTATACTTGCAGACCAAATGCAAGAATAATGACTAACAGAAACCCTTCTGTGATCCATCTCCCTGTTTTTAATTTTCTCAGAAAGGAGTTGTGAAAGGCTAAAAGCAAACCTTCCTTCTCTGGCTGCTTGGTTTTGTGAGACACCTCTCCAGTCCTTCAGCTTTTTCCACACAAACGAGAAGAAAGAAAGCCGGGTCTCTTTTCCCACAGATAGTAATCAGTTGGGCAAAAGAAACTTTTAAGAAATGGTATTTACAATTAGGAATTATGTCTGATATTAAATGATTTCTCTCTGAAGCAGCCAGCATTGATGAAACACAAGAGAGGTTATTGTGCCACCTTGACACAAATTCCTCCAAACACAAGGGGATTGCTTAAACTATCTAGCTATACAACAAAGGAAATGGCATACTGGGAGGTACATTGGCTCCTAAATCAACCTATTAAAAAGTCTCTTAGTGACTAGTTCTACTCAATGATAAAGAGTCAAAGAATATTGCTTGGTAGCTTCAAATAAGGTACTCCTTATGTGCAAAGTCCTGTGTAAGCGACCTTTCGACTTGGCCACTTTGGCACAGCCATTTCGCCATGGGCCACTTTGATGCAGAGCCTATTTGGCAACAGAGCCAATTTGGGGCTGCGGCAAAGACACAATGAGAGTAACAAGCAGGAAAGCCTTTTCCTTAACCCCAACTACAATCCCTAAAATTAACTCACCAACCAATCCCTAGTCTAACCACGATCCCTAAACTTAACACTCCAAGTGTTCCCTTAATTTAACCCACCCTTCACTGCCCACTCACCAAGTCTAACCTTCGCGCACTGAGCCGAATTGGGTGGTGTCGAAGAGTGTTCATGCCAAAAGGGCCGTGCCAGAGCGGCTGTGGTGAAACATCCTATCCTCACAAAGCCTGGGAAAGAAAGGACTCTTATTTCAAAATAGGGAAAATGCAGCTGGGAAATTCTGACTTGTCCAAAGGACACTCTTTTGAATCTATGATTCAACTAAGGGTTGCAAAGGAACTTTCTGGGACAGCCCTTTTGTTAAGTGCTTTGGTTTAGCAGAAACTTGCATCAAAATCGACTATTTAAGTCACAGCTAAACAGCATGTACAATCTTTAAATCAGCTTTTCAACTATGCAGTTTCTTTTCATGCTCAAAATGATAGGGGGAAATTCCTAAAGAGAATCCCAAAGAAAACCTTTATTTTTCATCAGTAGAAATGTTGTCATCTCACATCTCATCTTTAGGCCCTAAGCAGCTACTACAGCCCTGACTCCTTATATAGCCTAGATTCTTCACCATATAAATGGACCTAGTAAGCTCCCCTTGATTACAGAAGAGACAATCTCTGAAAATAAATGTTGTTTTCCTTCTTTTCTATACAAACTATGCTTTACTTTGGCTAGTTAATCAGCAGTGATAATTAATTGGTTCAAAGTCATCTTTGCAATGGGGGAGTCTTTGAGGACTTGCAAATCTGAATGATTGTTCCAGTTCATACTAGATTGCTGGGCTTTTCAAGCAAGATATATTTACCTTATAAGATGAAAACACTTTTCTAGTGCAAAACATTTCTAAACTACTTCTCTAACACTCTAATTACTTCTATCCCTCTGTCATTTCTCCTCCAAATCCATTTTTCTGGTTTTGCCTGCATGGATTTGGTTTGGTTCCATATTTATTCATATCTAAAGTAGACTTGATATTAATTGGTCTCACTGGCTGCATTGACAATTTGTGCTAAACCACAACATGTCATTTTTGTTTGAACTCTCTCACAGTCATTTTGGTTTACAAACCAGGGGTTTGGCTTTACATGGTGAATAAATCCAATCATGTTTTGTTTAACAAATCATGCCTAAAGAAACAATGGCTTAATGCAACATGTGAACTTAGCACTTTTCTACAGGGAGAGATAAATACTAATTTAATTGCAGAGTTTGCATAATTCACTAATTCATAATATAACTTGTTTGGTTTTGGCTTAGTGGCTTGTAAATTCAGTCACTATAGTTTGTAAACCACATCTAGAGTGCTGTACAAATTCAGCCAAATGAGATTCAGTAAATCATGATTAAGCAAACTGGTAACAATGAACATAGAGACCTGCTTCTAAATCAAAAGGTTTCACATTGCTTGCAATTACCAATTACATTTGGGATTTTAAGATCCAGGACTATCAGTGATAGCAGAGTGACTGTCTCTGGCTTCGAGAGAAATCTGATACTCCTATAAGGCACCTGCTGGGGTACAGTGAGCAGAGCCAGCTGGGCTTGTATTCTGTTCATTGGCAGCCAGTTGGCTACTGTGAGATCAGACTGGGACTAATGGACCAAGAGTCCAATCCAGCAAGTCAATTCTTATAGAACTGGAGACTGGAGGGGGTGCCATCTTTACTTGTGACTACAGCATCTTCTATAATCCTCATTTGAGCTATCCCTGATTTAATTCCTAGTAAATGCAGTCCTGTGCACTATTTTATTTTGCCATTAGCCCCATTAGAGCACAATGAAGCTTGGTCCTGAATCATGCTTAGAATACCTTACACTGCAATCTCAAGCAGGAGTAAACACCATTGAACAGAGTGTAACATATTGCTGAGGAAGCACAGATAGGTTAGCAGAGCACTGGAGAGCAAATCCCTTTAGCAGCACCTCCATTCTCCTCATTATCAGAGGTTGGATGCTGCAAGGACATGCCAGACAGCAAAGGCAATTGAGTCCACAATTCACTTTTCTGAGAGTGCAATCCAGTGCATGGATCCGATGGACCCTGCTCTGTGGAAAAGCTATATTGTATAGCTAGACTCTTCCTGCAAGTCCTATACATCACAACCCATTAGATTTTAGATTCTCCCTGATAAAAGCAATGATTCTCCTCTGATTTCTCAGTCTTTAGATGTGACTCAGATGAAAAAGAGCAACAGACTCCAATCCTAATCCTTGTTCTTCTCCAAGCCTAAAGGGATATTTTTCCACTTTTTTGATGATTTTTGATATATACTTCCTAGGGCCAGGTCATCTTACCTTAATGTCTGAAATGGGCTTCCCTAGAAAAGAGCATGGAGTCTCTTGGGAGTGCAGAGATAAAGAGGGAAGAAGAAGAAATGAAGGATGGAAAGAACAGCGAGAATGGAAAACCACTGCAGGGCAAAAGAGACATAGAGGAGACAGGATGTTTTCAGACAAGAAGCATTTTCAACACTCTTGGAAAGCAGCAAGCAGGGATAAGGCTCCATTTTTAAGCCACTTTTTCAACAATCAGGGAGGTTTTTGGAGACAGAAGCAATAAAACCATATATCTGAAGATAATGAAGTTGGAAATCTGTCCCTGCACTCCTGGGATGGGCAAGGCTTGGGTTCCCCAATAAAACAGGTGCATTAAATTTACTGAAGACTCAACACACTGAAAAAGAGAAACCACTGGTCTGCCATCAAATTTTTGGTGAGGTTATCTTCCAGTGTGGTATTCCAGAACCACAAAAAGGAGCCAGTGTCTATATGAATGCAACCTCCTATCAAGGTTGGGGATCTATATTCAAACTGTTGCCCTATTATTATATAGCTGAAGCTGTTTTTGAATTGCAGATGCAATTACAGTAATTTATTTTATTATCCAGTTCAATTAAAGGATCCCTTTTGATTACAGCAAGTTTCTTATGCTGAATTTGACTAACCTCTGCCTATATTTTGATAAATAGTTTTGTAAACCTTTGTAGGATGAAAATATTCAGGCACAGGAACTGTTAGTTTCCTCCCTGTAAATTTAACTAATATGCATATACCATACACATTCAGCTAGTGCGTTTATGCAAACTATTCAGAATGGCAAGGTATTGTGAAATATAGTAAGTAAATGCAAAATATGCAAAAAGGAGAAATTTCTGCCACATGCCATGGGAGTCAGAATAGACACTATACTCCCAGCTTGAGGGGGTTCAGGGCTCTCTAAGTGCACACAATTCTGGTTTTGACCATACTTTCTGTTTTTGCCCATAGTGTCTTAAGTGTAATTCTGGAAGATTTGTTATATACTACATGTATATATTTATATACATACAGAGTAAAAATGTCTGTTTGCAGAAAAGCCTACAAGGCATGCTCTTTCATATGTGTGCACATATCTCTAAAATGTAACAAAATGGTTTTTGTTCAAGTTGGCCTCCATACGTTTAGTTCACTCCCAAGGAGAGAGCAGCCAAAGGGAATACCGATGGTAGGAAAGAACCACAGCTAACGTCCTTCTCCCACTGTTCTGTGGTGGATCAGAGGAAGAGGTTGGTTTGGACTGGGTGGGTTCAAAGCCTCTCCAGTTCATTCTGGCATGGTCCCTTCTGCAAGGATGACTCTGGATCAGAAATGGTTGCACAGCAAAGACAGTGTAGGCCTCTATGCCTGCAATGGGAGCTTACAAGGATGGGGCCCATTATCTATGAGCAGACCTTTCTCTCTACAGGCAGGGAGCCAGTGAATGCTAGACCAGCTTTCCTCAGCCTGGTCAGATGTGTAGACTTCACCTCCAATTGAACACTCAGTAATGGTCGTGTTGGTTGGGGAATTCTGGAGTTTAAACATAGACATCTTGAAGGCCTTCAGGTTGGGGAAGATGCTATGGCTCTTAGGATGATTTGCCAAAGACTGAAGTCCCAAGTTTTAGGTTTCTGTATTTCTTCAAAATACTTTGGGATGCTCAGTTAATTTTGATGTTGACTACAGAAGTCTTATGAGACAAAACATAAAGACATCCTACAAAAGTGTTATCAAAGAGAACCATGACTTAATTTCATAATCTGGGAAGATTCCTTTAAAAAGTGGTACTATTCATGGCTTTGAAACAACAACACTAGTATTTCTTATTCTTTGAAGACACATTACTCCACCAAAATTCTATGTAAAATGATTTCTTTAAACAAACAAACAAAAAGAATAATGTTATGGCATTATATATTGTGAAACACTCCTGAAATACATTCAACTTTCATCTTTGTAATAACTTCAAGTTTATTCTTGCTTTTATATCCTATGTGCCTTATAAAGCACATCTGTATTCCCTCCCAATCATTTTTATTTTCCTTGAGTTAAAAAAAATTGCAAACATTCTTTTCTTTTGAGGTAAATTATTTTTCCTGAGTAGTTAAAAAAAGAAAAAAAAACCACTCCTACATACATTACAAAAATAAAAAAGAGCCTAGTTAAGTAAAACAAATCTACATTTAAAAAAATCTCAACCCCCTTCCCTTAAAACTTTATGGTGCCATATGCTTTGAAAATTATGTTTCTGGTGGCTTTATAGAATATCAAGATAAGCTATGACCCTGAAAACAAGCATATGTTATGATGCAGAAAGTGAAGGAGGTTGATACCAATGGAGGTGAAGAACTTTTGGAGATGTGAAGGCATTTAAAAGGAGTTGGGAAGGGGGAAATACCAGTGGAATATTTTACAATGCTGGCCTAAAAACAGTTGACTAGAAAACAGTTTAATAATAAATAGGTTATCCTGAGTTCGTTGAGCAACTACTTTTCATTATCACAGAGACCTGACAATCACCACACAGTCAAACTTTCAGACTTTTTTTTTTTTCTTTTCAAAAAAGCTGGACCTCAATCAGTCTAGGGAAGGTCTTGCATCTGAATGGTGTGACTTTGTTTCCAAGAGATGAAAATAACTCCTCACCCTGTCTCCCATTTTCATAGGAAAGGAAGCAGAAAGGCCTTTCAGAGACTGAACCTGCAGTGCCACAGCGGTTCAGAGCAAGCCAGGAGGATTCAAAGCTCCCTCAGTGGCCACTCACCCACTAATGGTGAGACCCATACATTTTATCCCATTCCACATACAAGTCTAACTCCTTCTGAGAGACAGCAGGATGGATCTTGCAGAAAATGCTTTCGAAATCCTTGTAGGAGGTGGGTTGAAGCTGCCCTGGCAAGCTATGTAGTTTGTTTGCCCCAGCCTGCTGACAAAGCTGGAGGAGCTCACTGCCTGAGTAGCTTTCGGTAAGTTGGACAATGGAGGCCATCTCCCTCTCACTGAGACAGTAGTTTTGCTGGGCTAATGCATGGTGTAGGATCTGGCGCCTAGCAACATTATCTGGTGGAGAGATGTAGAACCTTTTGGCAAACCTTCTTTGGGTGGCTTCATCCAGGTTGCCAGGCCTGGTAGTGGTTGCTATGACAACCACATTCTGCTCACTTGAGGTAGCAAGTTTATCCAGATAGGTAAGTAACTGCGACTTCAAAATGGCTGTGTCTTCCAAAAGAGATTCTACATCAGTGAGGAGAATAACAGCAGGCTGCCGACAGTTGGAAACAAAAAATGTCGTCTGTAAGATTTTCTCAGCTTCGGCTTTCCACTTGGAGACCAAGGCTGTCCCACTGAGCTTCAGCAAGGTGGATCCCAGCTGGGTAGAAATACACTTGCTCAACAGAGTCTTCCCTACGCCACGAGGCCCAAACAAGAGGATGGTTTTTGGTGGTTGGTTTGTACCAGTATATGCCCCAGGCCTAAGGATTGGCCACACCAGCTCTTCCTCAATGGCAGCTTTAACAGAGACTTGCCCAGCGATGTCCGTCCACTGAACTGGAGGGCCACAGTCAACTACCTTATTGTTCACCAGTTCCAGAATGAAAGGATCCATTGTTTTCAGCTGCTCTTCCACAGTCTGGCTGCTGCTGTCACTGCTGAATGCTGGTGGTTTGGGCTGCATCCTAACAGTAAATGAGTCTCCCTCGTGCTCTCCATTGGCAGCTGGAGGAGTAAACTTCTCAAAGCTCTCACTAGGTCTCAATGTGGCTTCGCTAACACTGTAAGCTGGAGAGACCAAACCTTTCATCGACTGACTGTTGTATTTCCCAATGGACTCCTCAGAAGCCACAGTTGAAGCCACCACTCCTGCTCCACTTGGTCTTTTCCCACCTTTGAAAGGCACCTCCGAGCTCCGGTTGAACCCATTCCCTCTACATTCACCACTGTCGGACATCTGATATGGGGACTTTGGTTGCTCATAGCTGTATTTGCGATACCTGCCTTCATTTTCATCCTCTCCACCAGCAATATCAAAGGCTTTTCTTTTCAGAGAACTTGCTGATTCACCACTCAGAGGTGGTACTGGGAGGGGACTCTGGTAGCTATAACCAGGAACCACAGGGGGGCGAGAGGAAGGAGGAATGGGCGTGGGGGCAGCAATGCCTGAGGGTAAATATGAGGCTGATGGATGTGGAGGATGGATGGCACCATAACTGGGCTGGGATGGGTAGCTACCTGAAGCATAATTGTACATGGGTCCAGAAGAGCTATACCCAGGAACAAGTGTGGTGGAAGGATGGCTGGGCTGCAAGAGGCCAGAGCTATGCAGGTGGGTTGATGGATGTGGAGGGGGAAGTGCTGAAGTGGGTTGACTGCAATAGCCTGAGGGCAGGTAGGCACCACTGTAACCCGAAGGATACTCCTGAGATGCTCCAAGGCTGCCAGATGTAGTGGGTACCCCACATGAGTTACTGGGATAAATCGAGTCAGAGAGATTACTGGAGACCACAGGGGAGGTACCAAGGCTATTACCCGGTGTAACAGTAGGAGGAACAATCCCCTTGGAGTTGGACAATCCATCATGCATTGGGGTCAGAGGGTAAACTCCTTCTGAGCTGTGGGCCATTGGCCAAGGTTCCATCTCCCCCTTCTGTCCATTAAGGGGTCCAAAGGCACCATCCCCATAGGTGTTGAGTGCTGATGGCCGGTCATAAGGGGAGTCCAGCACTCCAGAATACTTCTCTGCATACCTCTTCAGCAGGTTGGAAGCAGTCAAGGCCGATATGTCATCATTGGCCCAGGCATAGTTGAAACGTTGCCGGCTGCTATGGTAGAGGTCAGACTTATGGGCAGGTGAGGAAGTAGTAGAGGAGACATCAAGGTGCTGCTCTGGCCACTGATTCAGGGGCTGAGCATGCTCTGGTGTCCAGTGCATCTTTGACAGAGCTAGAAAGAAAAGACAAAGAGCCAAGAATTACATTGAGCATTAAAAGGAAATACTACTCTGAAATGGTTCTGAGGGCCTCACTTGAGGATTGCCAACTGTTGTTATTACTGCACAAAATATGGAGGCATTTGTGTTTATTTTCACAACTATGCAAATCAGATTAAGGAGGGAATATCTTGACCAAGAGCACACTCTGAGCTTCCTGGCTGAAGTCATGGTAGCCAAGTGACTCTTGATTCTTTCCAGGTCAGGGCTACTGTTGGATCAGTCCAGCAGTATGGAAGCACCCAGTTGAACTTGGCTGATCTCAGAAAGCAAAATTATGACTGAGTGATCATAGGAAATGGACTGGAGATAAGAGGGTTGTCAAGAAGGCCTAATAGGAACACAGCAGCAAACCGTATATGATAGCAAAAATTTGATTCAACTTAGATATGACTTTATTTTTACAATTAGGTAAAGAATTGTTTATCAGTCTTTTTATATTGGAGATGAAATAAAATTTAAAGGCACATTAACATATCTAATATGGGATTTGCTCCATATTATTTATGGAAAGACCGGACAATATGATTCTATGTAGTCAAAGTTAAATTTGATGTAGGTAGTTCTTAATATAAATATAACTGCAAGGTTAGTGCAATTTCTATTTCTAAAATTTCTGGTTGGCTACCAGAGAGTGCTACTTTTTTCTTCAATTTTATACTTGAAGTTTGTTTTATATGAATAAAAATATATTTGTTATTATAAGCTTTATTCTTTTGTTATTAAGAATGCAATTGAAAAACCCATGTGTATCTATTTAATCCCCCTCAAACAACCTCTACACTTGCACTACCATCTTTTTCTAAGCTTTTTAAAAATAAAAGTGCATGGATTGGCACCAAGCCAATTCAAACATCCACATGAAACCAATTTTTAATTGATTCTTTTAAAGGTGTGTGTGTGTTCTATTATACAGAAGGCCGTCCAAAATATCAAAAAGTTTCAGATGCATCTGATCTGATAACTCATTCCAAATCATTTAAATTTGTACAGACAGTTCAACCTGGAGATTGAATTGAATCACTGCTGACTTGAATCTACAAGTTCCATCTTGAGACAATTGTAAAGATTTTCCTTCTATTGCTGATTAGGACAAGAAAAAAAATATAGGTCAATTCATCCTTTTCATCCCACTTATACTTTTACAAAGTCTCTGTCATGTCTACTTAGAGCGGTCTTTTTCCTAAAGCATACTGTATTGTCCATAGTCAACCCCTTTATATATTATATATTTTTTTATTTGCAGGACTTACAGCCACTCCAGTCAGAAATGACTTCCTGGCTGCATGCTTCCCACAATCTCCCTTTTTGTAGCCCTCAGCGGCTCCTTTGGCCTCAATTGCTAAAAATTAATTGCACATGGTTTTGCCACTTTAGGTAAGCGAAAAACATAATATTCTAGTTTAAATGAAATTCTGCCACAGATCTTATCCTACCCATATAGGTAATGGTTTCATCCACTCTG
>JAJFZI010034056.1:0-12966 GCA_022379055.1 Anilios bituberculatus
GTCCTGACTTTTATTTTATCATCATCTCTCCAGATTCTTCAGTCTTCCTGCCTTTTCCAAGGAAGATTTAGAATGCCTCTTACAGAGTTTTTTTTTTCCTGACTGGGAAGCATGGGCACCAAAGGAGGCTTCAAAATGATAGATGATGATGTAACAAATAAAACAACAGCAGCTGTTACACTCTCCACCAATTTCTGAAGCTCAAAAACAAAAATATGAAATAAATGTGCAATCACCTTGAGAATAAATTGAAAAAGCAAAAGTTTATTTTACTGGGGAATGTAAAAGTTGTAGAATTACAAGATTTCAACACCACATCTGCTTCCACTGTAAAATATAGATTAACACTGGAGAAGATTAGCATTTTATTTATAACGTCAAAACATGTAAGCCATTTGCCAACAAACTAAGAACAAATGCACGGTTGGGAAGAAAAACAGCAGCAAATGCTCTAACTTATATTAGAGCCCAGTGGTGTATCTAATGAATTTGACACCCAGAGCTGATCAGCTTGCACACACTGGGTGGGAGGGAGAAAACAAATACTTCTTGACTGTAATCTGCCTACCCCCAAACAACTGGTAGAGATTTAATAGCATCTTTATCAGCTTGTAGGCAGGGGATCTGTGGCTTGCAGCTGAGTGGAAAGGGGTTCTACTGTAGTTGGCTTTAGCAACTGGCTTACATGCTAACCAAAAAAAAAACAAACCCTCATTGCCTGCAAACAGAGCAGATCTTTCTCACCACCCTGGTACAATATTTAAAGCCTGTAAATTAAACTAAATAAGAAGAACCAGGTTGGTCTACATATAACATATTTTTAATCATTACAAACTACAGTAATTAGAAGCATATGATATATCATCCATAATACCAGTATCTATAATAATATCATTGATATAATAACTTAGAGGGGTGTAAAAGTTATCAGACTAAATCACCCCGCCTAGACAATACCCCTGATCCATCCCTCCCAAATCATTAAGAGAAGCCTCAGCTACTTCACTTGATAAGCTTCTGTGTGGCTGTAGTGATTAATAGCCACAAGGGCTGCTTCAACAGTGCCAACAGAGAGAGAGTTCACAAAAGTTGAAATTGTTAACTATAGGTGTATGTAGCAGCCGCTGAAATTCTTAATACTAATGATTATCAGGAATCTGGTTGTAAATTTCAGTTTGCTACCTTATCTCAAACCACATAAGTTAATGATTCCCAATTATGTTTGATTTACTTTCTCCAGCATTAAATATAGGGTGTGGTGATTCTGCTGTTGGGAAAAGTCATCTAGAATCCCTTTTTTCTGAGTGTGAAAAAATGTGTCTCCAGTTAATAAATATGCTGATTTATTAGCCTACCAGTTAATATTTATCATAGCATATGTTTTATGTTTTTCTACCTGTTCTGAGAACTTGTTGATTCATGGATCTCTGTGTTTCAGATCAGGCTAATTTAAAGCTTTGTTGCTCTTCAGATATTTGGGACAAAACTCCATAAAGTCCAATTGCCCAATTACGACAATTGAAATCCAAAACCTATACAGTTGCCTATCCTGAATTGTAAGTAATATAGAGATAGTTGTACTATTAGCCCAAATCAAAGATTATTTATGTGTCTGAAACCATACCAATTAACTTGCAATGAAAGAGGCCAAAAAAATCATGCTACTGTCCATAGATTTAATCTTCATTTTGAAGAATTAGAGGCTGGGACATTTATCAACTTTTACTTCAGGAAAACCAATTGCAATTATCACAACAGTAATAACAGCAATTAAAAACCCACAATCAAGCATTGTTGAGATATCACTTTAAAAGTTACTATAAAACAGTCCCAAAATTGGAAGGCAATAAAGCCTACACAAAAGTTTTACTTGTAATATGTGCTTCTCATGAGTGTACAGTAGCACAGATTTATTTAAAATCTGTGCTACTGCTGCTTAGCAGGTTCATGAGCTGATGTTCTAGTTTAGTTAGCAAAGTACTGTTAAGCCCGAGAAGCAATAGAATACAGGTCTCTTTGTGATGGAAAATCTGAATAAACACTTGCAGATCTTCCAAGAGCCCTGAGCAAAATGGGAAGAATGGAGATGCCTCTGAAGTTACTTCCTGAATTTCCTCAAGCAAACAATTTTAATGCTATTTAAAAGCCTTAGCAATTTATATATCTAAAATATTCATTTGCTGCTTCCTTGTTTTTGCAAACGGATTAAGTTTAAACTTGGGTCTCATATACACAATCAGTTATCCCGTAACTATATAATGGATGATCTTTTATTATGAGTGCTTGTGCCTAATGGGGACATCAAAAACTAGTCAAGTTGGTAGAAGCACATATTGCAGAAGCAAGTTCCAAAGTTTAAAGCCCTCTGAGTTTTGCCTGTCCTGGTTCTCCCCAGATTCAAGTTCACTGGATAACCTCTGGTTCTTATAGTGTGGGAAATGGATATTGCTATGGCTCAAGGACATGGTTCTGTATATTAGTTTCTTTATATCAGACAAGAATGAAGAAAATACATACAAAAGATCTGTTCACTGGAATACAGAGAAATCAAAGCCCATTTACTGTTTGCTCCTGATTTTAAATTCAAGGGGTTTCTCTCCCAACTTTCTAAATCATTTTTCATTTCATTTATCATAGAGCTGGAAGGTTCCTCACAGGTCATCAAGTCTAACCTCCTGCATACTGCAGGATCCATTACACCATCTCAACATATGACCATAAAGTCTCTGCTTAAAAACCTCTAGTGAATGGGAAGAAACCACTCCTTGCAGTAACCTATTCCACTGATCTAAGAAGTTCTTCCTAATGTCTAATCTAAGTCTACTTCCTTGAAGTTTCATCCCATTCAATATATACCTGATTGTTCTCTTAATGTTTTGAGGTTCTTGATGCTCTGTGAGACGGGTTTTCCTCCTGCATATGTTTCATTCCCAGAGTAGGTATATCATCAGTGAATTGGCGGCTTTTTTATCTATTTAGATATTATGGATCACGCTTAATAGTGTTTACACAAACTGATGCTCTTTCTTTTTGATTTCTTCTTCAAACAAATTACCATAATGACTATATTTAGACTATGCAATATATAGCTTTATTTCTTACATTTTTCTATACTGTATTTAGTAGTATAAGAGAGACACAATTGTTTCAGAGGGAAAGAAGCCAGATTTTGACAACTGTATAAAATTACTCATTCAGATACATGTGAAGCATATTGCTACAGCTCCATGAAGAACAGTTGTGTTTATTCATTTCTCTGGGTGAATGTCATATATATATATTAACTGTTGTTGCTAGGTTTAGTGTACTGAGGTTGTGCCATAAATGTTTCTTATTTGCATAGTCAAAATAAAGACATTTTAGAAATGTTAGGTCAGGAGCATCTATTATTAATATATGTCTAACTTATGGCACATGGTGTATCAACCACTGAAAATTAAATTTGCATTCTCTGTGGAGACTGGATGCCTTCTTTTAAAATATGCATGTTATCCCTTTTTAAAAAAAATGTAGTATCACCTTCCATGGATTTACTTTCTAATTTAGGAGAACATGTATATGTACGGGAACAAAATATGTATACATCTTTTTGCACATTAATGTTCTGGTGTGCATTCAAAATTAACAATTTATGGCTAGAAACACTTATCCCTTGTTACTAATCCTTTCTCTGCTACCTAATTTTCCAGGAAGATTAATAATAGAAAAAAAGGATTTCCACCCTGCCTACCTATCTAGGTAGATGCAAGAAAATAGAAGATTTCAGGTAAGTACTTAAAAATGCAATCCTATACATGTTTACATAGACATACTGTATGTCCCACTGAGTCCAATCTGGTACATACACAAGTATCTATAAGACTGCAGTCAAAATCTGCAATCCTATACAACAGTTTGTGATGCTTTGAGTTCTGCTAGCTATACTCTGGATACATTTAGGCATCATCAAGTTGGCAATTCAGTGGAACTAATGTCCAGTTGAACATAACAAGAATTAGCCTGCAAATTTTCAGACATTACTTAGACACATGTTATGATTTACTATTTTTATTCTTATTTTCTACATGTAAGAGACACATTTTCATTTATATAATTTTAAAGACTCCCCCCCAACCACCACCAAATTGAAACACACAATTATTAGGCAGGAGGCTGTACAGGTTTGGAAGGAGACAAACAGACTTTGGCTCAACCCTGGTATGTTGGCCCCCCATGATCCAAGGGAATTCCTAGGTTTGACTCTGACTGGGAGGCACTGACCCACTTCTAAGACAGCACACTGTTTGATTCATGGCTCCTGCTCAAACAGCAGGTAGCAGCTATAGTGGGGGGGGGCTTTTGCTCAGGTTCACCTTGTGCGCCAGCTGTACCCCCACCTGGATTGGGAGGATTTGCTCACTGTCACCCATGCTCTTGTAACTTTAAGACTAGACAACTACAATGTGCTCTACATGGGACTTCCCTTGAAGATCACTTGTAAGCTTCAGCTGGTCCAGAATATGGCCACATGGATAATTATGAGAGCACCGTGGCTTTCCCATGTAACACCTCTCCTGTGTGAGCTGAACTGGCTTCCAGTTTGCTTTCAGATGCAATTCAAGGTGCTGGTTATAACTTTTAAATGCCTTCATGGCTTAGTGCCAGACTACCTGTGTTAATGTCTCTCCTTACACAGTTCACTCTGTCCCACAAGATCTCACTAAGTGGGCCTCTTCCAGTTCCCCTCAATCCGACAATGTCACTTGGTGGGGCTTCAGGGGAGAGCCTTCTCAGTTGTGGCCCCTACCTATTGAACCAGTCTCTCTCCAGAGATCCAGGTGTCACCCTCCTTGCTTGTTTTCTGCAAGCTGATGAAATCTTGGCTATGGACCCAGATGGGGTTCTTAGCAGTCAAGTTGTGATTTGTAGGATGAGACACCACAGTAGGAACTGTTTATACTCATTTTTTCAATTATTTTATTTTGTATTCATCTTTTATATTTAGGTTGTTGATAGTATTATATGTTTTAATTGTTCTGAGCTGCTCAGAGTCCACTGTAATTGGAATGGCAAATAAATTTGATTAAATAATTAAAAATAAATAAACAGCAGCAGATTAATGCCAAAATCAGAGATCTTTTATCCCTAATTGATGGCAAATGCTGTGCTTCAATAACTTCTCCTTTCACTCTGTATTAAGAAACAGAGTTGAATAACCTTGGATACTGTGACATTTCATATGTTAAGAACATAATAAAATCCCACAATAAGGGGATCACTGGCTTCAATAAAGAACTTTTAAGAGTGGAGAGATACCACCATCATCTTTTGGATTATCTTACTTATACAGTATATTCACCTAGATTCAGATTCAGTCTTTCACCAGTTCAGAAAAAAAATGTAAATCTGTCTAAAAGATTTAAATATTTCCCCCAAAGCTTCCCTACATAAAATAGGGGTAACAGGACTTTAGACTGTTTTTTAAAAAACAGGCTGGCAAAATCCCAGCCCTCAGAAGAATCTATTAAGAAAGGACCTATCCAAGTATTAAAGAGTGAGAACTGAGAGCATAATGCAATTTACAAGCAAGTCTCCTCTAAATTAAATCCCACAACAATCCTCTGAGATAGGTTCAGATGGGAGAGAGAATATCTGGCCAAAACATACCCAGTGTTCAAGTACAGATTTAAGTTTGGTTTTCTCCAGTCCAAATCAAACACTTTAATCAAGTTGACATGAATCTCTCATTTGTAAATACTCCATGGCCCATGAACCAAAGCCAGATAAAAGATAGTGGTTGGAGTCAGACAATGTTAAAACAGTCGCTGAGATACAATAGAAGCAGACAGAAAATGGTGGCTTCTGGGAGAGGAATAAATTACTTACATCCCCATGAACTATCCATGGAATATTGCCTTTACAGCTTACAATCTATTGTGGGATTATTACAGATCAGGATTTAGATAGCGTTGGTTTATCAGGCTTTGAATCAGAAAATTGCAAAGTAAGTATTATCTGAATACAATCTATCTTGTTTCCCACTCCCGGTCAATATATTATTTCCAATACTACATCTGTTTCCAGAAATTATCTGTAAGGAACCAGAAATGAAAGTATTCCAGTTATAGCAGCAGAAATCTGGTTGACTAGAAGTTAAACTGAAATTTTTCAACTTCCCCCTACTCCTTATCTCAATACAGTGTGGGTCTGTGTGTGTGTGTGTCTACACGAGTATATGTATGTGTGTGTATGTGTATATATATGTATATGTATGTATTTATGTGTGTGTGTATACGAATATGTGTATGTATGTGCAGCCCACATTAAAACAATACAAATCAATAAAAACAAGTTAAAAGACAGGTTAAAAGGAAAACAAGTACTGTAACTACTTTCCTACCAAATTAGAATAAACAGCTAACTCAGATACTACTTCTGACATTATGAAGTCTTAAATTACTAATATGAGATCTTAAAGCCCGTACCCACAACATACTTTTTGCTACTAGTTTGAGTCAATGTATTTTTCTGCTCTTTGATAAATTTTTGTACTTGTGAAAAATTATATATACAATATGAAAGATTTGAACGAGATCTGAAAGGAACTTGCTTATGATGCTGTCTATTAGATTTTTGTATTGTCCAGAAATAATCTGAGATTACTGTTGTCTGACACTTGCCTAATGCTATACAAACATTTGCATTTTATATACCCACGCAAATATTTGGAAAAGTGTTATAAAGAAAGAGCCAAAGAGGCTTTTGTAATTCTAAGCAAAGAAATTATCATCTGATCTATGGCCCAGCTGCTTTTGAGCTCACACTGACCTAAGCAGCAGTAAGTTATTCCAATGTGAGGACAGCATGCAATTGTCATTCCAATTTTCATTACTACAAGGATAGACAGCTTGGTACTCTCCAAATATTTTTTAAGCAAAAGAAATTGTCATAAACTCTATCTATTCATACACCTAATGAAAGCACCAAATCAAATACAACATAAAAGAAAAACATTCACATCACCCCCCAGCCGAAACAATATTAAAAGAAAAAGGGGTATATAATAATTGCATTGTTAGCACCTGAATGTATCTAATATAGTAAGAATCTTACAACATGAGTATTTAAACAATTGGGAAGGGGATCAGCTGAGAAATAAAGTGACTGACCTAAACTTATTTAGTGGATTGCATGTCTAAGGATGGATTTAAACTTCGGTTTTCCCAGTCCAGTGACCTCAGAATATGCTATTTGGAACACAGGTCAACACTGGAATCTTGTTAATCTAAAGTACATGTTCCAAAATTCAAAATGTTTGAATAAAAATACACTATACAATAAGTATCCACTTGTGTAGACAATATTACTATATTAATGCAAAATATAAAACATATACTACATAATTATAGAGTATAAAAATTAGATGGGACCTTACAAGGCACCTAGTCCAAATTCCTGCCCAATTCAAGAGGAACCCACTAAAATAGCTGCAAAAGGTGACCATCCCATTTCTGTATGAAACCTCAGACAAGACAGGACTCTAGATTCTAATAACAGTGAGGTGACTCTTCCTTCCTAAAAGTCAGTCTGAGGCAGATGATTCTACAACCTGTGCAAAAGGCAGGATTTCTACTTCTGCCCTGAAAAGGAATGGGTGCTAGAGATACAAAACTCCCTACTGAGAATGACTGAAACAGGCCAGATCGACTGTCAAGAAAAATTTGCTTCCTTCCCAGGACACACATTGACAGTAAAATCCCAAAAGCTCTACATGGCTACTGACAAGTTATCTTTCTTTGCTGATCCATGTGGGAACAAATGACAGTCAGGCACTGAAGATATGCAACGAACTATGAAGCACTAAGTAGAGACTGAAGGAACTCGGAACACAATTGTTTTATTTATTCTTCCCTTTTATTCAGTCTTTTCCATGGCCAAAAAGAGAGTGTGAGAGTCAGAGAGCATATTGGGATTGAACAATGGCTCCACAGAATGTGCAAATAGCAATGATTGGCCAGTCTTAAATATGATTCAGCCCATTCAGGTGAACACGATCCAGTCTTAAATATGATTCAGCCCATTCAGGTGAATAGGATCCAGTCTTAAATATGATTCAGCCCATTCAGGTGAACAGGATCCAGTCTTAAATATGATTCAGCCCATTCAGGTGAACCGGATCCAGTCTTAAATATGATTCAGCCCATTCAGGTGAACAGGATCCAGTCTTAAATATGATTCAGCCCATTCAGGTGAATAGGATCCAGTCTTAAATATGATTCAGCCCATTCAGGTGAACCGGATCCAGTCTTAAATATGATTCAGCCCATTCAAATGAACAGGATCCCGTCTTAAATATGATTCAGCCCATTCAGGTGAATAGGATCCAGTCTTAAATATGATTCAGCCCATTCAGGTGAGGGGCCTTGTGGTTCATCCAAGAACCTGCCTTGTGGAGGTGGGGCTGCAGGTCAGCACAAAAGCTCTCCGCAACCCAAACAAGCAGCAGAATACTGCTGTTTTCTTAGGGGGAGCAAGGTTTGGGCTGCAGAGGAGCAGGAGGGTTCCCTGCAGCCCGGTCTCCCTGCATGGCCTCTGTTTAGGCAGTGTAAATCTACTGCTTGCCCTGGTTTGAGCAGAATGGGGCTTCCTCCAAAACAAACAGTGGGGCCGCATATGGGGTGGAGCCATGGATAAGCAGGAAAACCCTGCTCACCTGAGGCCCTGCCTCCCTCACCTATATGCCTTCCTCACTGGGCTGGATCAGCCCTGGTTTGATTTTTATAGATCAGTGACTCCTGAAGAAATGAACTGTACCTCATGAGAGACAGAAAGAATATGACTGAAAGATATCTTAGACATCTGACCTCTAGGGCTTTCAACTGAATCCTGTAGAGAAGGAGAAAGCCCAGAAATAGCCTTAAAAGAAAATGACCATGTGTTATTCAAGGTAATCATGCTCACTAAATTTCAGGCAGCCAATTTCAACAAGCTTGCAGATTTTCATCTCATAGAACCTATTTCTAAGAAAAATCATGGAGAATCAGTAAATGTTGTTCCTATCTTTAAAAATGAAAATAAAAATGATCCAGGTAAGTACAGATCAGTCTGGGCAAAACTCTGGAATATTTACCAAAGAACCCATCACTTAGCAAGAGTTAGCATAGGTTTACCAAGAACAAATCATGCCGAACCAATCTTTTTTGTTTGTTTGTTTTGATAGAGTGAATACTTTAGTTGTCCATGGGAATGCAAAAGATATAGTGGATGTTGATATCAAAAAAATACTCAACAAAATCTACAATGAAATCCTAGTTTTAAAAAAGGCAGAAAATATGGACTAGATTGGCTACCATTAGATGGATTCAGAGCAGGCTGAACAGTTATGTCCAACAGGAGTACCTCAATATTTCCATGTCAAGATGGAAGATAGTGCCAAGCGATATACAGCAGTGGCCTGTTCTGGATCCTGTGCTGTTGAACATATTTATAAATGACTTAGATAAGGAGTTAAAAATATATCATCAAATCTAAGGATAATACAAAGATAAAGGTCATAACAAATGCCACAGAGGGCAATATTAAGTTTCAAGAAGATCCTGACATGCTGGAACAATGGGCAGAAACCAACAAGGTTAATTTCAGTTGGGGAAAAAACAAAGTACTTAATAGGGCTGCCAGGTGAGCCCTACCCCTAATTTGGGTAGGAAAAAACCCCCAAAGGCATGAATGTAAGATGAAGGAGATCATATCTGACAGCAGCACAGGTAAAATATAAATCTAGGTATCTTAATGGATCAAAAATTGAACATGAGCCAGCAATGTGTAACAGCTGCAAAAAACCCAAATGTATCCTTTAGGCTACATTAAAAGAAGGTAGTGTCAAGACTAAGAGAAGTTACTGTTCCACTCTGTTCTCCATTGGTCAGACCATATCAGGAATAGTGTGCCCAATTCAGAGCACTGCATTTTAGGAAAAACACTCAAAAATTGTATCGTATCCAGGAGGGGAATCAAAATTATAAGGGGCCAGGAAAGGGAAGGGGAAACAAACCTGTGAGGCACAATTTGAAGTGTGGGGTTTATTTAGCATGGTGAAGAAAAAGCTGCAGGGAGATATAATAGATATTGTCAAATATCTGCAAGTTTGTCATGCTGGACGCAGGACAGAATTGTTCACAGCTTTTCCAGAAGCAAAGAAAAGAAACAATGGGATTAAATTATAAAACATCTATCCTGGGCAAGACCTCATGCAACAGGCAGGAGATTGGACCAGATAATCTCCAAAGCCCTTTCAATCCTCATTGCTATGATTCTATGAATGGACTCTGATGCTTGCTTTCCCCTTCAGAATTGGCAAACAAAGGGAATCATTCTGACAAGGCAGGAGAGAAATCAGTGGCATAATTCTTATTCTTGTTAATATACTACAGTTTGGACCAATCATAAGTGCTGTCTCTAAACTAACCATAGAATAATAGATCTGCAGTATCCAGAGCAATGGATGCTATCAAAAACTATGGATATGTATTCTAAAGAGGAATTTCCTATTAGCTATAAATGCAAACATTGTATATTTTCACTGATTTTGCCTTTGGTCAGTGTTATCAACACATTATTTGATGGTGCCAGCACTAGAGAAATCAGAGACTGGAGACAAATATATTTCATATTAAAACGTTTTCCCACAAATAAAATGGAATGCTGTTATCTTGATAGAAATCAAGATCTGCAGTTGCCTTTTCCTCCCCATAAAAATGCCAATTTCAATATACTTTTGATATATAATGTGTGTTTTCTTTCTCTATTCATATTACCAGGACACGGCAAGGAAAACTATTCAGCATCACACATGGAAAAATACAGTGAACTAGGTGAGCTATTATCCAAGTCATTGTACAACGCTGGTTTACACAACAGAAAGATTACGGTGCCCTCTGTAGTCTGATCCTATCCATCACAACTCTTAGAAAAGTATTTTGAGACCCAAAATTAGAGTTTGTGGAAAATATTAGAATCTAGTTCCTCAAACAGCAGAAGATGTAGGTATATTGATCATATCACTACATTTTCTCACTAACTTATGGATGCAGTTACCAGATTGATTGTGAGATCAGCTCCAATGCTCTTATGTCTTATTTGTCTTCTGGAACAGATGTGGGAAGATTAAATTCTAGCCTGGTAGGGGTTGTTATATGCCTATGGTAAATCAGGGTAAGCCTCTTGTCTTGAAACAGCAATTGATTATCTTCAAAGAATACATTGTAATTAGGGAGTTAAAAAGCTCCATAGCTGTTGATGGAGGCTTCTTCAAAAGACTGATTGCAGCTTAGGACAGTCATTTTCAAAGGAGGAATAACATCTGTGAAGGAAAGGGCTAATCTAATCCCTGAATGCTAATCATGTTCAATTACTTCTGGCTCTTGTGCCCTATAAATTAAGTTCCTACTATTAAACTTGGGCTTTTAAAAGTCTCAATTGATTCTTTTTTGATTCACTGTCAAATATCTGTCAACATGTACAACAGCATGAATGCAGTGTTGATTGGAATGAGGGATGCATGAGAATCACACATTTGTGGTTCTAAGGAAAAAACAATGGATTTTATGGTGGCACTGGCACATAATTCCTACCACATTTGAACCAAAACAATTTGACACCTCTGGTTGAAATGAAACATATTCCTCAATCTTGTTGTATGATATGACTTACAACATCTCTAAATGTTGTGTTCCCTTATGTCTACAAGAACATCCAGTAGAGTGGAGCAATTGTAGGTTAACAAGGATAAAAACTATATAAATTCACACATTTTAATACTCAGTTTCATTGCTTCCTCATTTAAATCCTTAAAATTGGGTTAATATTGGAGCCCTCCACACATTTATTTGTTTATTTGTTTGAATTTATTAGCCATACAGTCCTGAATGACATGCAGACAAATATAATAAAACTGATCACAAACCTGGAAGGCTGCTAACTGATGCTGAATTCCCAATTCTATATCTGGAGCTTGCAAACTCACCATCTTCCAGGCTGCCCAGAGACCATCTGTTTTTCCTGGGTTTATTGGACTGCTACCTTCCCTCACCTCTCTAGGCCATCTGCTGCCTATGGGCTGGGGTGCTGGCTAGCTATTGTTGGCCTCATGCTGGCTTACTGGCTGCTGCTACACAGGTGTGGACTTGTGGGTGGGAGGGCTAACCCAGCCTACATTATAAGCTGCCAGGTGAGCCCACGGCAGCAACCAAAGGGCCTTGCCTGTTGGGTGCCTGAGAGGTGCTAGAGGTGTTGCAAGCATTCTCTTTCTCTTTCTTTCTTTTTTCATTGGAATTGTTATTTTTATATTGACATTGCTGTTATTTTTATTTTATTTATATTATTGTATAATAATGACCCTTTTGTTAATAATGGTTTATATTATTTTTGATTATTGTTTTCATTTCCTTTTACTGCATATTGTATTTTGTGTTTCTTTTTGTAAGCTGCCCTGAAACTTTTGGGGAGTGGGTGGCATATAAATTAAATAACAACAACAACAACAACAACAATTTTGATGATGATAATTACAATCAGCAAAACCTTCCTAGTACTATTATTACTTCCAGAAAGGAGGACATCTTTCCTGCACTGGGTTCCGCAACAGAAGTTGGGAGCTAGCATTAAGTATCCTGACCATCACAACAATGGTGATACATGTATGGTGGCCATGCATGCTGCCTGCCTTTTCTGGAGTTCATTGATTACATGTTGCCTAAGTGTCCTACATAAGGAAAAATCCAAAAATCCTAAAAATCAAACACAGTCCTATTCCAGGATGAATGTGTATCTGCCTTTCATCTGATTATTAGCATGAAGCAAATTAAGGATCAGCATCACATGCAAAAAGAATCATGGTGTCTTGGTAGCCTGAAGAAGCAAATTGGGCCCAAAACATTTTCAAATCTGTAACTTCACAATGAGTCTGAAATGGAGCATTAAGGCAGATTC
>JAJFZI010034241.1:0-11072 GCA_022379055.1 Anilios bituberculatus
TCCCTCATTATCATTCAGCAAATACAAGCACCCCCAATAACATAATCACTGGTTCTTCCCATGGGTGAGCACTCCTGGTGAGCCCTACGATATGTTAACGTAGGCTACTGTGAAGTATGAACATTTCATTGTTGTTTTGCCTCTTAGTAGTAGTCTGATAACAAAGCCACAAGGAGCTAAATCCAAACGGTGGCTTTCTTCTCTGTTGCTCTCCAAGCAAACAGTCACAGACCAGTGTTTGGTCATCATATCAACTTAGCCTAGTCATTAATATAGACACTAGTGGGAAGATCAACCAGTCTTGAGAAACTATATCCACTGTTTCATTATAAACTTAAATGTATAATATTTTAACATGATCTGTTTAAATAATGAGAATTAACCATTTGTATGCCTGTATTTTTAGGACACAGTGATGTTGTAATGGGGTTGGTTTCACTAAATGATGATAAACTCCACGAGAAACTCAGATTCTTGCAATATTGTGAGTATGAATTTTAAAAAACATCAAAATATGATTTGTAGATTTCTTTAATTTGCTAACCTAAGTTAAAAATACATTTATTATTTTCTGTGTGAAGTACCCATTCCTGACACCCATTCAGCTTTTCTAAAATATGGCAAAATTGATTTGTTGCTTCTTTCATCAGCATTTTCATCACCTCATCCTCACTATAGAAGAAGTGCTATAACATTTTTATATATTATTGTTGAGAATTAGGTTGTTCCTCTGACAAATTTGAATTGCTGATTTAGTAATGTTAATGCTTTGATGTCTCTTATCACAAAGAATAAAAAGAAGAGGATCTTAAAGAACAAACTGTCATCTAAAAACTAAGTACCATATTTGTGATAGAATTGCTATGGTTTTTATTTCTGCTGAGATGGGTTCATTTCCTAGCAGAGGAGAAATGAAGCCTGGTTTGGAAAATCCCATTCTCTATTCTCCTGAGATCAGTTAGGAGAAGGGAGGGGGTCCCAATCAAGGAATGTATGAGGGAATCTCCATCCTTGGGGTCTGTGGGAACTTGGTACTTAGATAGATAAGGTATAGTTATTGACACAATGTATACACAGCAGCAGTGTCTAAACTATGCAGTCCAGATAAACCTGTATTGATTGGAGATGCTTTGTTGAACTCTTGTGATCCTCTTGTAACAGATGTGTGACCACAATTACTTGTCTGGTTCCTTTCTGCTTTTATCTTGCTACCTCATATATTGGAATGTCTGTATACTGCTAAAAAAGAATATTTTATGCTAAGCCAAGTCTCTTCATGCCCACACTGAAAGGGTGATAGAGAAAAGCCACTTCAGTGACTAAATGGTTCCATTACATGGTTGCCAGTGCCAGGATTCTGAAGAAAAGAACAAGTTCTTCATGGCAGCAGATGAGGAAAGGGTCCATGAAATTGAAGTAATGGTAGATTTCACATGCATCAAGCCAAATACCACTGCCAGATGTAAGTTACAGACCTCTACTTCTGATTCTGACAAAGAAGGAGGAGAAAGAGATGGGAACAACAATCTTTCAGAAAAACCAAGAAAGCTTCTTGGGAATCTAAACTGCTGAAAAGACATGTAGAGTTAATGGAGACCCAGATGAAACTTATAAAGATATCAGAAGAGCAAGCCCTTCCTAAATAGATATTGGCCCTGAGATGATTCCCAGAGTTTATAGGTGACCCTGTGATCTTCCTAACAAACTTTGAGACCACATGTTGGGATTTACAGTTACCAAGGGGTGGATGGATGCAGATGTTATGTACCAGAGTGGAAGGTAATCTTGCAGAAATCCTGGCCAGCATGCCATTAGCCCTGCGTAATGACTACAGACTTTTCAAATAGTTGGTGAGAGAAAGATTTGCATATTCTGATAAATCCTTCGAAACTAGCCAGATTCGAGTGAGAGAAACTTTTGCTATGTTCCAGGCAAGATCTGAGCAATTTCTAGAATGGTGGCTGGAAGCTTCAGGTATGATGACTGTAGCTGAGATTAAAGATTTACTCATAGAACAACACATGAGGGATAATACACCCAGACATCTTGCTCCTTTGATCTTAAACCAGATGCCAGCATCTGTAATAGAGGCTGTAAGTTTAGTAGATTAACAATAGCTTCATGCTGCTCCTTGCAATCAGGCATTAAGATGGCTTTGAAAGCCAGCAAAGAGAAGACTAACAGATGTGCATATCAGCTTCTGGATCACCTACAGCTGAAAGAAGCAAAAGGAAGAAAGGAACAGGACAAAAATGAGTGCAACAACAACACACACAGAGTTAGCAAAGATTACATTGTTTTCCTTTGTAACAAGACTGTTCAAGATCTGAAGAGCAGAAACCATAAATTAACGAGTTAAGTGCTTCACTAGCAGGTAGAGAAAAAAGAGATCTGGTGGACAGAGAATTAGCTTGGCAGATGTATTTGGCTTCAGATGGAAAACCTATCTCTGAGGTAAGGGAAACCCCATAACTAATTAAAGTAGGCCAGAGAGAATGGGCTGAGAAGTCAATCTCAGCAGACTATTTGGGATTAAAGTAATTTCCATGAGAGATGCAGTAGCAAATGTAAGTTCAATTTTGGCTACATTTATTTACCCAGAGCAATTACTAGACTGCAATTTGTATGTTATGCCATATCTGTTTGAAAAAGGATGCATGCTTTCTCTAGCCAGTGTTCCTATTAATTTCAGAGGCATATCAGGCCAAAAAACCCTGGCTGACCACAGATTGGGCTGACCTTGTCTGATCAGTCCTGATCTAGCTCATGAACTTGCTCAAATGCAATCCATGGCTAGGAGAGTTCAATCTAGCAAGCAAGCAAGCAGGGGAGGTGTGGCTCAGTCCCAAAATGTTGATCCTTTCCTGGAAAATGAAATCCAGTCACTGTGTACTGGAAACTCTGCCAAAAAGAAAAGAATTCCTGTCTCAAGCAAATTGTAGAGAAAGAGAGGTGGACAACAGAGTTAAAATGCTACAGCCTTTACAGACTTCAAACAGCTCAGACAAATTTCCCTGCCAACTTCAAAGAGCTCTGCCAAGGAGGGATGAGAAATGGGGCTGGAGCGCAATTTGTTGCCCCAGGCAATCCATCATTCTGCTGGTCATTGCAACAGACCAAGCCAGGCAGAAAGAAGAAAAGGATTTAGTGCAGCCACAAAACTTGTTTTTAAGCTGCCTGGAGTTCTGGGAGGCTATTCAGAAAAATTCCTCTCTAAAGAAACACAGAGACTGAGCTGATAAGGGCTGCCGCTCATTAAAGGCAACCCAGTAAGGTGTGAGAGATGGACTTCTCTGTAGGGAATTTCTGCAGAAAGATGCAGGAGAAATACAAAGCCAGTTGGTAGTGCCTTCTATATATGAGAGAAAGCTGTTAGAGCTAGCTCACTCCTCATTGTGGTCTAGGCACTTGGGAGTGCTGCAAATGCAAGCACAGATTTCTATGTATTTCTACTGGCCTTTTGTGTTAGCAGAAGTGAAGGACTTTTGCAAATACTGTGACATGTGGCAAAGGGTCAGGTTAAGCACCAAATGCCCCACTTCTATCTTTGCCTTTAGTCAGCACACCTTTTGAGCATGTGGAAATAGACATTCTGCAACCAGATTGGAAAAAATATTTGTGTTAAGTGTTATTGCCTCCCAGAGTCCATTATGGAATGGGGCTTATAAATTTAAACAAACAAATAAATAATAGGATTAGATATGCTGAAGCCTTACTATTAAGTCCCTTAGCAGCTCTTTGCTAAGTGTTTGGGCCAGACTGGGTGTTCCCCAGACTATTTCATTTGATTGTGGACCAAGTTTCATGACTAAACTGACGCAAGCAATGTTTAAGTTTGCTAGAATACAACATTTGAAATCTGTTCCTTGTTAACACCAGACCAGTGGATTGAACACTTTCAGCAAACTTTGGGAAAAATTATTAAAGCTTATGTTTTGCAAGATCCAGATGGTTGGGATCAAGCTGGAATTTTTATGTTGTCTCAAAATAGCAGGCCACAAGACAGAATCAATTTTTTTCCATACCTGTTGTTTGGAAAGTGCATGGTCCCTTGTCTTTGCTTTGAATTGAGTTTGAAGATGGCATGGCTAATTTGACAATTTCTGCTTCTGAATACATGGGAAGACTACAAAAGACTTTGTCACTTGCTAAATTTGAAATCTGTACAGCAAAGCCAAAAGACTAGATATGATCAATCTACTTTGGAGAGAGTATTTAATGTTGTTAACTAAGTGTTGCTTTTAAAACCTGCTGGGGGCAGGGGGATAAACTGTCTGTAAATTGGGATGGACTGTATTTTATAATAACAAATGTGGACCTGTAAACTATTTTAGTATGTGAAGTCTTTGGAAAAAAATTATGCTCGTGCAGTTCACATTGTTATGCTGAAAGTAGAAGAAATATGTGAAAGATCTGAAGTTGATTTTATTGCAGCAATGGGGAAGGAGGAAAAGGTTGTTACTTCACCTGAACAGTATAATATTGAATAATATAAAATGTCTGAGATTATGTTGGATTTTTGTTCCGGGATTGTGATATGCCAGTTTCATATAACTTTGTTGATTCTGAACTCAGTTTGAATTTGTCAAACCATGAATTTAAAACTCTTTAAGTGGGAGGATGTGATGGAATTGTTGTGGATTTCATTTCTATTGAAATGAGTTCATTTCCTAGCAGGGAAAAAATGAAGTTTGATTTGGAAAACTTCATTCTCTATTCTTCTGAGATCAGTTAGGTGCAGGGATGAAGCTCCCCACCTAAGGAATGTGAGAGAGAATCTCCTTCCTTGGGGCCTATGAGAACTGGACTATGCTTGGTACTAGATAAAGTATGCTTGTTAACACAGACAGTGTCTAAGCTATGCTTTTTGGAAGTATAGAGAAACCTGTAATGCTTGGCGATCTTTTGCCAAGTGTTGTGATGCTCAGAAGAAACTTCCATGGGACAGACTTGTGACCACAGTTACTTGTCTGGTTCCTTTCTGCTTTGACCTGGCTACCTCATATACAGTAAGTCTGTATACTGCTAAAAAAAAGATTTATGCTACACCAAGTCTCTTCATGCCTACACTGAAAGGGTGATTGAGAAAAGCTATTGCAATGGCCACAAGATATCATGACAATACTGACTACAGAAAATCAGTTCATCCAAATTTAATATGGCTCTGCAAATCTATACCTGGGGTTTTATACCAGCTTTATTGGGTACATCAAAGTGGTTACAGAATTCTGCTAAAAAACAAACAAACAAAAGCAGGTAATGAAAAATGTGTGTGGTTAATCTTCTGTCTTTGCGTTTTCTCAATCTAAACTAATCCCTCCCCTATTTTAAGTGAACCATAAGTATATGGATTGGCACAGATTATATTGCTGCCAAATAGCTCCTCTTCCCCAGATTAAGGGGCTTCCAAACAAGTTGGACATTTTGTGAGATAGCAAATCCCACAAATATGTCTCCATGGGAGCCAAAAATAGAATTAAAACACATTAAATAAATAATAGTTTTATGACTTGCAAAATATCTGCCTGACTCAGCTGCTTAACTCTGCTTAATTATAGGTGTTGCTTTCTATTACTTGTTTGTAAACAAAGCAGAATGTATGTGTAGTGCAGAATTATACTGGTAGAGTCACAGTTCTGACTTCAGCTCCAGTTCAAACCTCAGAACTGCTGAAAGCTATAAGGTCACCACTCCATGCATTCTGAATCAAGACTCTGTTGCAGTGTGAATTATTGGCATGAAGGTCACAATATTTGGCAAACCTGATCACACTTCTGCAGGTGAAGTAGGAGCCCTCTTAAAACTCACACTAGACTTTGCTTGTCATTTTGCCTAAAAATGTCAGCAGTGAGCAGTTGCTATACTGCAAAGTTTAAGAACTTCTGGTATATTTTGATAAAAATGTAATTATTAGAAGTGATACAGTATATGTTAGCCCAATCTTACTCCATTGAAATCATGAGTTTATTTATTGAGGGAGTTTCACAAGCTCATTTATCATTTTATGGGGTCACAGTTGCAGAGTTTTAAAACAATTGACTCACCCCAATGAAGCCGTTTCATAATATGCTATCTAGAACTTTCTTAACTGCTCTGATTATTTCTTTACTTTATTGTATCCATTTTATTATGCATTTTAAGCACTATTCATCATTTTTAATTGAGATTTTCATGTATTATAAACCTCCTATGGAAAACCTAAGTTCTGACAAGTAGCACATTTTTTTTAATATACAGTATATTTTTAAAACACAGTTTGCAAGAAAGAGAGTAACTTCTGCATTTTCTTTTATAGCTATTGGAGCAATCCCTTCTCCTTTTGACTGCTACCTTTGCAATCGGGGTTTGAAGACTTTGCCAATCCGCATGAGACAGCATTTTCACAACGCACTGACTGTGGCCCGATACCTTGAGTCAGATCCGAGAGTTAAAAAAGTCATTTTCCCTGGTATGTTGCCCTTATACAACCCGGAAACTTTCAGCTGTAGCTGACGAAGACCTGGCAAGCTGCCTGACTAAAGCTACAGATCAGTTGTAAAGCCTCATTTAGCTTGGCTTCTTCCATATCTGTCCACAGTCATTATCTCTTTCTGCTGCAGATAATCTTTCCCTAGAATTTAAATGTTTTCCGTGCACTTCCCAAAAGCTCCTTAAGTTTCTAATCAAAAGTTACTATGAAGCCATATCTTTTTCTCAGTGGATTTCCTCTGGGAGGGAAATCATGAAAGGAGTATTAGAGAAAAGTGGAGGGGTTGCAGACAGGGGAATGTTTGTTGTCTAGATATCTTTCTCCAATATTGTCAGTTAAGACCAGGCAATTACCAAGAAAAGCCTCACCTAGAACCATCTGCTTGTCTCAGACATTAAATTTGTTTGTGTGAGTTAAAGTAATCATACAGGCTCAGCTGTTTGTATAATGCGTGATTCATTGCAGGACTGGAGTCACACCCACAATATGAGTTGGTGAAACGTCAGTGCACAGGCTGCCCAGGAATGATTTCCTTTTACATCAAAGGAAACCTTGAAAATGCTTCCAAATTTCTTAAAAACTTAAAGGTAAAACTTCCATTGGACATTAAAAGAGCAAGCCATGGTCTTGCGGTTTTGTCGGGATTTGGGTGTTACAGAATAAGATGGTGCTCTTTTTCTTCCTGCTGAACTTTATGGATTTAAATATTTATGGGAGCAGAAAAAAATGTAAATCACCCACATAGTTATGGGAGGCAGCACTAATGAAAGGGAAGGAAACAGGTAGACCAGAATGAATGGGAAGTGCCCAGTCTGGCAATATGAGCCAAATAATAGCACTCTAGCAATTGCTCTGCCAACTTCCACAATTATAAATGGAATTTTGAAAGCAAAGCAGATTTTACTGATGTAACAATAGCATGCTGTTTTTAAAAGTTTGGTGTGCATTTGACTTCAGCAGACTATCAAATCATTGTTTTATCACCATATATCACTGGACAGGTATTCACTCTTAAATATAGCTAGACATCTGCTAGCCATGTATTGTTTGTATCGGTTTCCAGCTATTGGCTGTGACTAGAGGTGATCATTAATCAGTGATTGCTAGCTAAATTAATGTACAGTTAATAAGTAATTCTCTGTTTGGTGATGCTAATTGTGAAAAAAATAATTGCAAGAATAAAAAGCTTGGAGAGTGAGTATTATATTCAGTCCAAAGGGTTGGGGCTGGTAATAACTTTAATAATTGAGATTTTCAGAGCCACCATTTATTCCAGCGCACTGTTTCCTAACCTTATTGACTTCCAGATATGTAGGTTTTAAGATCTAGAAGTTAATAAGTTAGTTGTAGTTCAGTGTTTCCCGGTTTGGGCAACCTACTGCTAGATGGATTTCAACTTATAGAATTCTCAGCAATGGCCATGCTGGCTAGGGAATTACGGAAGTTGAAACCCCCTGCAAATTGCCTAAATTGGGGAATTCTCTAGTTCATAGGTAGATGTCTATATGTGTTACCTATATATGGCTCCCAACCTCAATTTTGTGGTCCCAGAATACTCCTAGTTCACACCATTGTCATTTGGCAGCAAAACAATTAATGTTAATGTTTTGCTGCAGTAATTGTCAAAAAGCCTCAGTAAGGCTTAATGGAACCTTTTTTGACTTTTTTGACTTTTAGACATCTCCCTCTTATGCCAATTGCATCCTTTGCAGCTCTTGGAACCACAATAATTTTTCTGAATAGTTCAACCCTGAGCCCTTAAAGTTGTCTACCTTGTTCTTGTTCTGTATCATTTTATGAACAAAAGCTGACCAACGATCTGTTGAATCTTATTTCAACACAACACCTAAGTGTAGCAGCCTAAGTGAGACCACAGAGCAGGCCTTTTGGGATGCACGTCTTTGCTTTCATGTCTGAGGTAGTCCTTGTATCTAATGGGCACGTCAGTCTTGC
The DNA here is from genome assembly GCA_022379055.1 of Anilios bituberculatus. NCBI lineage: Eukaryota > Metazoa > Chordata > Lepidosauria > Squamata > Typhlopidae > Anilios > Anilios bituberculatus. The sequence continues at coordinate 8,423 of JAJFZI010034241.1, forward strand.
TGGCTACTAAAAACATATGAGTAGCTGTATCTTGTTTTCTCATATTCAGGCCTTGGCAATGAAAAGGAATATCACAGAGGAAGATCCCTGAAAATACCTGAGGTCACTTTACCATCTTGAAAGTAACAGTAATAGGATCACAATATGTGAAACATTTCTGATCCTATGAAACTTAGGGGAAGAAATGGCCAGAAAATCAGATAATATTTTTGTGCTTTCTTGGTGATATCATTGCTTCTATACTTTTGTCTGTGAAGCCATTACAGCCATAGCAGTGCAGGCAGTAGCTGTTTTTCAGATAACAGTATTATTTTTTTTGTTTAGATGAGGCCATCCCAATATTTCATCACTGCATGCAATGCAAGGACATCCTTTTGCATTTGATTGATTTGCACTGGATTGTGTTGATAACCAATGGGATTTTATGGAGTGGATCTGCTGCAGTCTCTTCTGTTAGCAGGCAAAAGCTTTGGGAATGTTTCTGGTGGAGTAGCCAGATTGTGCCAAAATCTTGTCAGGCAGAAATGAACATATTTGGTAGACAAGGAAAACCTACATTTTCAAATGTCATTGGCAGTGCTTTATTTGGTTTCAGATTTGTACAATTTATCCTTTTAGACTGAAAAACTACTTAGAATCCACAACTGATATCATGTTCTTAAAGTGTATCATTCAAGACAAGATGAATTAAAATGAAAGGAAATTTGTACCTCCATTTTTATGCAATGTTGCATTTCTTGCATCTTTACCATTTTTTTGCAAAAATATTTCCTTTTTGTCTGATCTATCCATTTGCTGATCTATCCACTAGGCTTATGCACTCGTAGGTCTGCATAGAACTGAATTGCATGTCTTAAAATGAACTTTTGAAACAATATTCAAATATAATTTTTAACATCCCTTTCTCTAGCTTTTTTCTCTGGCTGAAAGTCTGGGAGGATATGAAAGTCTAGCAGAGCATCCGTAAGTAAAGGTTTTTTTGAAATCACTTTTAAAAACATATTGCACTGATATTTCTCAAACTGATTCTAATATTACTGGGTGTGCTTCAAATGAAGAATATGTGTTTCCTAAAAGCAGCCTTGCAAATTTCAGTTGGTGGCTGTACCTCCTTTCCTGACAAACCCTTATGGGTGTTCCTCTTCCATAAGCCTTCTCTCCTCAATGACAAAACATTGCCATTCCTCAAATATCTAGCCAATTACATATTATTATTAATAATTCAATGATATTATTATTAATTCGATTTAAAACAATTGCGCTAATACAATTTACCAATATATCCAACACTTAATGTCAAAGTGTCCAGTGCAGTGTTCATGCCCCCCAGGCCTGCCGACAAAGCCAGGTCTTCAAAGACTTATGAAAAGCCAGCAGTGATAGGCCAGGTGCAATTCAGGAGGCATAGCATTCCCAAGAATTGGAGCCATAATGGAGAGTGTATGCCTTTGGGCAGTAGCCAGCTTATATTGCCATGTAGACGGTACCCAGAGGAGGCCCTAGTGGACAAAGGAAGTTAACTGGGAAGAGGTGGTTCTGTAGATAATTCGGACCTAAGCCATGTTGGACTTTATAGGTAATAACCAATACTTTGAATTATACCCGGAAGCCGACCGGGAGACAGTGAAGCTCAAGCAATAAAGGCGTTACATGGAAGTACCAAGGCACCTCCATGATTACCCATGTGGCTGCATTCTGGACCAGCTGAAGCTTCCGGAGATTCTTCAGAGGCAGCCTCATATAGAGTGCAGTGCAGTGGTGATATCTTTGTATCTCAACTTTTCTTGTCAGAGGTCAGAGTAATGAACTTCCAAAGGCTGTGCTACTGGGATGGTCAGGAAGTAAATCTAGATCTACTTGTAGATTTTTAAGTGATTTACAGTAGATCTTCAACCATTTCTGACTTTGATTTATTTAAAAATAGAGGTAGCAAATGACTTCTTCCATTCACAATCCCAATTATGCTGCCAAAATGAGAGAAATTTGGGGGGCATTTTATGAGTGGATTTTTCAGTGGCACTGTGCCATCCATCCAAATTCCTGGCTGTTTGTTTTCTCTTTTGATCCTGGCTCTGAATGGTGGTTCAGAACACAGATCTGATGGGTGAAGCATTGAGGGAAGCAAATATTTCCCTTGTTTTTTTTATGGCTAAGCAGGGGATTTTGCATTTATCATTCTGAAGTAGTAAAGCTGATAGAAAACATTAATGCTTGTGCAAAAATCATACTTGATCTATTTTATTTAGGGTATACTTGATATACTTTATTTAGGGTCCTCTTGTAATACACCACCAGCTAATAAGCAATTTATGCAGAATCTCTTCTTGTACAGTTTTAGCCAAGCTCACATTCTGGGCTTAGTCTTAAAATTGCTGGTTCATACTTGCATTCACCCATGGTTTGCTGAATAAATCACAGTTGGCCATAAAATATAGTTTACAAATCATAGGTCTTCAAGGCTCTGAGAAAGGCCAGCAAGTGGTGGCCACCTGAATCTGGAGGAATATGCTATTGTAGAGGGCAGTCATTGCAACAGAGAAAGCATATATCTTGAGTTCCATCAGATTACATTGTTTATTGGACAGGACCTGGGACATATCTAGAGTGATAGTCTACTCTAAATCACGTATGTCAAACTCAAAGGCCAACA
>JAJFZI010034248.1:0-11829 GCA_022379055.1 Anilios bituberculatus
TCCTTTGCAGCGCACTGCAGCCGCCTCTAAAATGTTGCCCGCCCTTACTGACAAACTTTCTGATACAGCTTCTCAAATGCGATGCTGGGATGCTGAATTGAAAAAGACAGGCGACAAGTAGGAGGGTCCAGAATCCCCCACCCTGAGAAATATAAGCCTTTTCCTCCATTCCTGTCTTTATTTATTGATTTTATTTGTTTGATCATATTGGTCTTGGACCAAATACATCTGGTCTAGTTACAAATAACCCATCCATGAAATGTGGGATGGACCACCTGGACTGGCTGATTCTTGCATGGGCCAGTTTTGTACATCCCTGGTGAGAGCCAAGAGAGAAACATCCTGCCATCTCTGTGGCTCTCACCTCCCTCCTCTTCCTTGGCAGCCCTTACAGATCAAGTCAGTGGTTGCTCCTGAGCACGTGAAGGGTTACATCTATGTGGAGGCCTACAAGCAGACCCACGTGAAGCAGGCCATTGAGGGGGTGGGCAACCTCCGCATGGGCTACTGGAACCAACAGATGGTCCCCATCAAGGAAATGACAGACGTCCTGAAGGTCGTGAAGGAGATGACCAACCTGAAGCCCAAATCCTGGGTGCGGCTGAAAAGGGGCATCTATAAAGACGACATTGCTCAGGTGAGCCGGGTCTGAACTTCCTCAGAAGGGAATTTGGGAAAGAGTTTAACCATGATGGTCGGTTGGAAGCAACTGAACCCTTCTGGGCAAAATGAAGACGTGAGAGATCAGTTCTGATCTCTTTCCCATCACAGACCCTCTCTAGGTCATTCATTCAGAAAGTTGCTTGTGTCAAATAGCCCCCAGCTGATGTTCTTTTATCAAATTGAAGGGGCCTCCCCATTCCTAGGAATTTCCAATCCAACAACAGCCCACCGAGAGAGATTTGGCTGAGAGAACTGGCCAGCCTCAGGCTTCATGGCTAAGGAGGGCCATGTTTGAGTCTGGAACTCCTCCAAATAGACTGGCCTCTCTGGTTCTCTGGGCACTGGCTGACCAGGCATTTGAGAGCCTCTGGTTGGGGAGAGGGCGATCTCTTGTGTGAGTGCGATTAGGCAGATTTCCCTGTCGGATTTCCCACTGTCCTGCCTCTAGACCAGGAATCCTTCCCATGACTTTGTTTCAGGTGGATTATGTGGAGCCCAGCCAGAACCAGATCTCTCTGAAGATGATCCCACGAATAGAGTTTGACCGTGTCAAAGCGCGCATGAACCAGGTAGACTGCCTATTACAGGGATCCAGCCTCCCCTGGATTCAGAAATGGCTTCTCAGGGTTTCTGCCAAATCTTTGTTCTGCCCCAAAGCAGGGCTCCCTGCCTCATTTTTAACGTTCAAATATGTTCATGGTTGAAATGGCTACACAGCTCTTGTGCTATTTCAGATATGAGAGCGTTCCTAGCACCATCTTGAAATAGCTGCGGTAGCTCTTACTATAGATTATTAACTCTATACATATTCATATTTTTATGCTGCGTTAACTGTGGTGATCACCAACAGATAAAACGTTAAAGCTGCAGCTATGGGAAAGTTCACATTAAAGAGTAAAATGCTTCATGGAAGCTTTAAAGCTTCTGTTCTCTTGAGCCTTCGAGACTCCTCTGAATCTCTCTTCTTTGCAGAAAGAGTGGGTTGCCAAATGGAAGAAGTTCAAACGTCCCCCACAACGTCTCTTTGACGCAGAAAAGATTCGGTGAGGGGGTTGTGCCAGCAGGGGTGTGTGGGGGGGAGGGAGTCTGCCTTAGAAGGGGCCTGTTGAAGGTAACCTCCCTCCCTTATTCCAGATCGTTGGGGGGTGACGTGGCCTCTGACGGGGACTTCCTCATCTTTGAAGGGAATCGCTATAGCCGGAAAGGGTTCCTCTTCAAGAGCTTTACCATAGCCGCAGTGGTGAGAATTGGGGCCCATGGAGGGGTGGGATCCTGTTCTTGGGTCTAATTAGAAAAAAATGAACAGGGTTTGAGCCATCTCATGGGAACATGGGAGGGGCCCCAATCCTGCAGCGGCCTCTCAGTGGATGTCCCCATCTCCTCTTCCTTCTCAACTCGGGGATGCAGGATGAGAAGTTGAGCCATCAGCTCCAAACAGAAGGCAGGAGGAATTCATGGACTTAAAAGTCCAGCATGGACAGAATAGTGGACGTTTGGAGCAATTCCTTTTTGCCTTCCAGTTGGATGTGATGCCACAGACAACAGGCTTTGGGGAGTGTTTTGCCCCCTTCCGAGGACCAGCTGGCTCTTGTGCCCAAGGCAGGAGGCTCCAGTACCTTCTCTACTAGATCAGACTAGTTTCCCTTGGTACTAACAAACATATTTTTGAAATCCGATGCGAGGTCCTCCAAAGAACTTTGGACGGAAGAGCCTTGCGCTTTCACGCTCAGTGGTGGACCAGGTTACACCTAGCAATGTCCTGGCCAGGCAGATCTCAGGTCTCCTTGCAATATTTGCAGCCGGAGAGTGGATTTGACCCAACAGCTTCCCTTTCAGTCCTTCCTCTTTGCACAGAGTCCTCCAATTGATCCTGCTGGGAGTCCCAGTTGGCCCGGGATAGCCAGTGGCAGACCCTGAACACAGCAACCTTTTGGCTTTGGATCCCCAATTCAGGGATCTGTTCTGGTTGGAGTCCCAGACCTTTCATTCTTCTCTGTTATTTTTGTCTCTGACTTGGTTTCTGCCTACAGATCACGGAAGGGGTGAAGCCCACTCTGTCGGAGCTGGAGAAGTTTGAAGACCAGCCCGAAGGCATCGACTTGGAGGTGGTGACCGAAAGCACAGGTAGTTCATGGGAGAGGCTCTGGGTCTTTCTTCTGTGCCTTTTTCCCATGTCCAGTTCTCTCCCCTGCAGGGGAGGCACCGAAGACCACCACCTGGGAGCAGAGCCTGCCTGGCTATGTCCTGCTCTCAAGATCCCTCCGATGGCCAGAACAGAAGGCTGGACTAGATGGACTAAGAATCTCTTATGTTCTCCTTGCTGTTTTAGGGAAGGAACGGGAGCATAACTTCCAGCCGGGAGACAATGTGGAGGTGTGTGAGGGGGAGCTGATCAATCTGCAGGGCAAGATCCTGAGTGTAGATGGAAACAAGATCACCATCATGCCCCGACACGAGGACCTCAAGGTATGGAATCCTTCTCTTCCCTGGATAGCCTGGGCTAGGCGGGGCAGCTCTGCCTTTTGCCCTTTGTCGCAGGGGTAAGGCCCAGTCCTTTGGGCTGGTTTCAGAGCTGGTGCCAGGCATGCAGACAGGCAAAGGGCTTCCCCAGCTCCTGGCCCACATTTTCGAGACAGCTCAAGTAAAGCCAAGACCAAGAACTTATTAATTGAGCAAACGTATATTCCACCCCAAAGTGAAGCTTTCAGGGCGGTTCACAACAACCGGCTCAGCCAGGGGCTGAGAATGGTCCCCCCTGCGCCCTGATGGTTCCTGGCAGACCAAGAGCACCACCTCGAACTCAGATGGGCTGATTTTAATTAGATGGGTTGTTTTCTGGGGGTCCTGAGAGCAGGCGAAGGTCTTCGTGGCATTTACTACTTCAGCCCAGAGATTCCGTCGTGGCTTTTTGAATCAGAGTTGATTCCATTTGGCTTCCTCATTGGAGGAAACCAGGCTCCACCTTTGTTCTGGTGTCCTGTGAATCCATCCTGTGGAGACGGGGAATTCCCTTGGGCTGTGGGATGTGGCAGGTGAAGCTTCCTCTTGTCCTGAGCCCCCCCCCCTCTCTCGCCAGGATATGCTGGAATTCCCAGCCCAGGAGCTGCGGAAATACTTCAAAATGGGGGATCACGTGAAGGTGATTGCCGGCCGCTATGAAGGCGACACAGGGCTGATTGTACGTGTGGAGGAGAATTTTGTCATCCTTTTCTCTGATCTCACCATGCACGAGGTGAGCCAAGTAGGGGCAGGATGGGATCTGTACCTCCTGCTGGGTTGGGTGGGCATCTTGGGGGCCGGTAGGGATTGGGAGATTGGCCCTGGAATTGTGGGGATAGATTATCGTGCGATGAGGAGGTGGCACAGGAGATGAATTGAATATGTTTCTCCTTTTTGCCATTTGAATCGGGGAAAACAAAATGTGCCTCTGCCTTGAAAGTTAAAAATGCGCTTTTTAGAATTTGTTCACATAGCTGGAAGTGTGCTGTGTGTGTTTGGGGGATATTTTTACATAGACCTGAGTCAAAAACTTTCCGTATTGACTTCCACCTCTGCAGCTCAAAGTCCTCCCGCGGGACCTTCAGCTCTGCTCTGAAACAGCCTCCGGAGTGGATGTGGGTGGCCAGCACGAATGGGGGGAACTGGTACAGCTGGACCCCACAACGGTTGGGGTCATTGTCCGTCTGGAGCGGGAGACCTTCCAGGTGGGTGTTGCTCCTACAGACTTTGGCTGAAAGCTTCATTGCTCTGTCCTTTGGCTGTAGATGGCTGCAGTCAATCCAAGGATGCCTGGAACCTTGTCTCCTGGCGTTCGTGCATAATATTTTGATTCTTAATTAATTAAATTTATTGGCATCGCAATCCATAGTAAGTTCATAAAACCATATACAGAATCAAGAGATTTAAACAATAATGGGAAACTTACAGTAAAAAAAGCAAGATGGCAGCCCTTCCCCACATTCATAAAAGAGCTGCTGTCTGAACATGCAAGTATTCTGTATACACTTCCTTAAAGTAACAATTATGAGACTGGATCCCATAAAGAGATGGGAATGCAGCATCTTTTAATTTCTGTCACACTCCCCAGTTTCATTTGGTCTTGTTGAATAGCCATCCCTTCGATCTATGTGTTCCTTTCTTGTGTCCCTCATTACCCCTGTGGAACAGACCTCCCCTAAGTGATGATCGCTTGTGAACCAGATGCACCTCGGCTCCTGTTGCCTTTCTTTCTCTCTGCCCTCAGTTAAAAAGTTGCTCTGCCGTATTTTTAACTTTGATCCCACTTTGGCTCAAGTGGGGCCCGGACCTCCTGTACAGCTCTGGCCTTTCCCAGAACGTTCTCCAGATGTTCTCCTTTGGCCTGTGCTTCACCAGTTAGGCTGAAGAACAGAGGGACAGGACAATGGGCTGTCCCCCCTCTTCCCTCCCCAGCTCTGCACCAATGCCTCTCTTCTCACAGGTCCTGAACACAGAGAACCGTGTGGTGACTGTCCGGCACCAGGCGGTGACTCGCAGGAAAGACAACCGCTTTGCGGTGGCTCTGGACGTTGAGTCGAACATGATCCATGTCAAAGACATTGTCAAAGTCATTGATGGGGACCACTCGGTGAGTGGCTGTCCAGGTCAGGCACTGACCTTAGCAACCAGAATGGGGGGGTCTCTGGTTGTCCTGGGGAAAGGCAGTTTCCCCTTCCCTCTCCCCTGTCTAAAGGGTGGGCCTGATGGTCCCATCTCCTTTTAAAAATGCCACAAAGCTTGTGTGGTTTGTTATTTCTGCTGCTTCAAGACAAACTCCTTTCAACAGCCTGGAGAAGTGGGGGGGTTGGGAAGGGACAGGCCAGGGAGCTCCTTGGCTGGCCCGGCGCATCAGTGGTTAAAATAAAGCCAGTACCCTTCAGACCTCTGGGGAATGGCTGGAGAGGGGGCACGTGCTCTTGCCTGGGGCAGGCTTTGACATTTGGACCCTTGCGGAGCGGGAGCTGCCTCTGTCTCCTTGCAGGGCCGCGAGGGAGAGATTCGCCACCTGTACCGAGGTTATGTTTTCCTGCACTGTAAGAAGCTGGTGGACAACGGGGGCATGTTGGCCTGCAGGACCCGGCAGCTGCTCCTGGCAGGAGGCTCAAAGGTGAGGAGGCAGGAGGGGCTGGGTTGTGAGTGCGAGAGTGTTCCCTGGGTGGGACGCGGAACCAGGAAGAAGGCGGTAGAGTTTCTGGCTGGAACTGAGACAGGCATTTCTGGGAGAAGAAACGGGGCAACTCCTGGCTGTTGAGAAAAGGGACCTGTCAGGAAAAGAAGTACAGCCTCTTTCTGTGGTCTTTTCAAGATCTGCTGGCTCCCTCCTGTCTCTCTGAGAGCTAAATCAAGTCATCTCAGAGTGCCAAGCAGTGGCTGTAAAGCTCTCTCTGGGGAGGACTCAAGGCCCAAAGCCCCTCCCTAGATGAAAGACCATTGAAGGTGGTGGTCTTGTCCCATAGGCAGACGCTGGGTCCCAGCAGAGGGGGCTTTCCTAAGGAAGCCATTTCTGGGTGAGCCCTCGAGATGGGCCTCAGAGTGTTTCGGATCCCAGGATCAGTGTAGAGTGGGGGTCTAGGGAAGCTTTCTGCTAGTTTCCTTGGTTTGAATTTCCTTTTTGCAGCCCCGGGACATCACCAACTATCCCCTTCATGGCTTTACGCCCATGAGTCCTCGTCTCAGCAGCCCTGTGCACCCCAGCAGCGAAGGTGAGTTAGCCAGGAAGGCCTAGGTTGCCTCTGGGGAATGGCTTGCAAATGTCCCCCCCTTCACCCCAGGACAACTCTCCCTGTAATTCAGTGGTCAGAAAGAGCGATAGGAGCATGCAAGGAAAGCCATGCTTTCCAGGACTAGATTGGCTAAGGATTACAGGAACAGGATATCCGGAGGACTCCTGCTTGGGCAGGGTAGATCCCCCGGGTTGGGTTTGGTGATACCTTCAAATGAATCTTTCTCAGCCTGAAATTGGCCCTTTTTAACTGGAAGGTCTGTGGATAGAACCTAGACCATTCCATCTCTAAAGCACAAGCCAAGTCCATCCCGCTGGAGCTACGGGATTGATGCCTCTCTAGCATTGAAGTCTTGACTCCTGGCTGCTCTGTGGCCCTTTGAGAAGTTTTTTCACTGCTGCTACCTTCTCAGCTGGCTTTTATGCCCTAGTCTGGGCCAGAAGTCAAATCTTCCCACTCTGATCCAGCAGCTAAACCACTCAGACTAGCTCGTTATTACTAGTGGTAGTGCCAACATCTTTGACTTAAACTTGACTTCTAGAACAGCGTGGTGGCTTTGGAGGGGGCGGAATGAGTCGAGGTCGTGGGCGCAGGGATAATGAGCTGATTGGGCAGACGGTGCGGATTTCTAAAGGACCATACAAGGGTAAGATGGCGCCTGAATCCCCACCCCCACCCCCCGGCCTGGATTGCATGAGTTCCTGCTCATCAAGGGGCTCTTTACAAATCCTTCATCCCCGTGGCTGAATTCGCACGTCCCGCTCAGGAAACACAGGGAAATCCCCTTAAGGTGAGAGCCCAGCTGTGGGGCCTTGTCAGCAGTTGAGACATTGGTCCTTGTTCTCGGCAACACATTGCTGACGGTTAAAAGAGGGGATTGCCTGGGTCAGGTAGTAAAAGGTGGGATGGCTCTTCATAACCACAAGCTGGGAGAGGCCAGGCATCATCTGAGCAGGACTCCCAAGCTGTGGAAATGGAAAGAGGACGCAGTGGAGGAAAGGAGTGAAGGGAGGGACTGTGGCGTCTCCGGGGCCAGAGCCTCCACGCCTGCTTCTTCCAGGCTACATTGGCGTGGTCAAGGACGCTACGGAATCCACAGCCCGGGTGGAGCTGCACTCCACATGTCAGACCATCTCCGTGGACCGGCAGCGTCTCAGCATCATGTAAGAGCTGTAGAGTGGCTGGATGGGAGCTAAATCTGAGGGATGGGGAGGGAAAGGGGCCTTGTCTGGGGACGACACTGGGCTGAGGCGCCCATCAGAGAGCCACCCCTGCCATTATCTAACCACTGCACCTTCTCCTTTTGGCAGCGACTCCATGAGGCCCAGCGGCATGCCCTCGGGTTACGGGCGTACCCCTATGTACAACGCCCAGACTCCCATGTATTGCCCCGGCTCTCGCACACCCATGAACGGCTCCCAGACTCCACTGCATGAAGGTGAGTGTGGAAGAAGGCCTCTCCTCTACCCAGAGTGAACAGCGGGTTTCCTCACCTTCACTGCCAGCTCCTTGGAAAGCCCTGGATGCCATTAGCCTGAGTTTGGTTAGCTGGGCAGTTGACGGAATGTCTAACCTGTCCTCAATGCTGGCGTCTTTTTGACGCGTTAATTCAGTCCTGCAAGTTGAGATTCTGGGAAGGGTCAGGTCAGACACCTCCCTCAGGTGGCTGGAAGCTGCCCTAATACGGTGCTAAGAGGCTGGCCCAAGACACAGTGTCATGAAGTTGTGCTTTGGTCATGGCTGTGGCTTGGGCTCAGGATTCTGTCCTCCTGCACTTGACTGTCCCTTCAAAGCGGTTTTGTGATCGGTGAAGTGGGTCTGCTTTCAGGCAACCGGACTCCTCACTACGTCTCCCAGACACCCTTGCACGACGGCAGCCGGACACCTGCCCAGAGTGGGGCCTGGGATCCCAACAATCCCAACACACCCTCCAGGTTGGTATCTCGATGGGGGGAAAGCGGGTGGGCTCCTGAGCCAAGCCCCTGGAGCTGACCTGAGCGCTTGGCTTCTTTCACAGGGCAGAGGAAGAGTTTGACTACGGCTTTGATGATGAGCCCACCCCTTCTCCGCAAGGCTATGGGGGGACCCCCAACCCCCAGACTCCAGGCTATCCTGATCCTTCTTCCCCACAAGTCAACCCCCCATACAACCCTCAGACGCCCGGCACCCCAGCCATGTAAGTGCCGCAGAGTCGGGGGTTGGCTGGTGCCAGTGTCAGAGACCATCTTTGGCCCCTTTGACAGAGGTCTCTGCACCGGCTGAGCTCAATCGGTCGTGATGGGGAGGGCGGTACCTTGCCCTTCTCTCGGCCCCTGTCCTGACGAAAGCTTCCTCTTTGGCTGAAGGTACAACACAGACCAGTTTTCCCCGTACGCTGTGCCATCCCCCCAGGGCTCCTACCAGCCCAGCCCCAGCCCACAGAGCTTCCACCAGGTGGCCCCGAGTCCTGTCAGCTACCAAAACACCCACTCACCTGCCAGTTACCACCCAACCCCCTCGCCCATGGCTTACCAGGTACGTGGACTGACTCACTTTCCTTTTTTTGTGCTTTAAAATGGGGCCGCCCGCTGCCTGTTTTCAGAACACTAAAGGCTGGTGGCAGCCATTGAACCTCCTGCTTAATGCCACACACTTAGCTTTCTTTGCTCTGGGGAGGAGCTGGGTGGCTACTGGGCTACATCCATATCCAGCCCGGAGACTCTGAACGGGTGGGAATGGATTTTCCCATCTCTCGCAGTCACCTTATGCCATGGTTGGCCACCTCTCCTGATTCCATCCTGACCCGTATGCTCATTTTCTCCCTCTGGTTCACTCTTCCAGACGAGTCCCAGCCCTAGCCCAGTGGTGTACAGCCCTATGACTCCAGGGGCTCCTTCCCCAGGGGGTTACAACCCCCACACCCCTGGCTCTGGGATTGAGCAGAGCTCCAGCGATTGGATCTCGACGGACATTGAGGTCAAAGTGCGAGACACCTACCTAGACAGCCAGGTGGTGGGGAAGACCGGAGTCATCCGTAGCGTGACTGTAAGTGACAGAACGGAGGAGCCATTCAAGTGGGGAAAGAGAACCGAGGAACTCTGGGGAAGGAGGGAAAGAGCTGTTGATATTTTATCTCAGTCGTGATACTCAGGTTACCTTCTGGAAGGAATGAGATTCACATGTGCTGCTTTTCTTTCCTTTTTTATCCAATTTTTTTTGGTTTGATTGTATGTTTTATCTTACATTTTCATTTTCTTTTACATTTTGAATTGCGTTTGTTGTTAGTTGCTCTGAGCCCTTTGGGAATACACTAAATCAGTAAATAATTAGCAAGGGGAGGTTTTGCACTGAAGTTTATTGATTGCTTTAACCAAGGAAGCCACCCTGCAGGCCAGTGGCTTTTCTGACTAAGACTGCAGGGCTTCCTGGGAAGGTGCAGCTCAGGCAGTCCTTGTGTAAGGCCTTTTCAGTCAGTGCCTTAACAAGCTCCCTCTGCTGCTGTTGCCTCCAGATCGCATACAGCCTCCCAGCCACATCAAAAAGAGGCTTGACTCACCAAGCAGCCTCTCCTGACACTGATGCTCGGAGCGTGTCGCGTTGGTTATTTATTTTCCTCCTTTCTTTCCATCTCAACTCGTTTGTCCTGATAGGGTGGGATGTGCTCTGTCTACTTTGAGAAGAGCGACAAAGTAGTCAGTATTTCAAGCGAACACCTGGAGCCTGACTCGCTAAACAAGAACGACAAGGTAGGTGGAAAGGCTGGAAGAAGGCTGTCTCCACCTGGCAGACCTCTGTTGCAATGCAGTTGTTAGAAAATGTACGGCCCTCCACAATTCAGGTGGCTCCACTTAGTTAGGTTGTGGTGAGACCGTGGGAGTCCTGAAACACCCCCTTTATTCACCACTAGCCGTTATTTCTGGTTAAGAGAAGGTGCTCATCGGCCCTCGCTAATGTCGTTCTGATGGGCTTCCAGGAGTTGCAGGCCAGATATCCTACAGATACCAGGCTGGCTGTCCCTGGGGATTTTTTTGGCGCCAATTTAAAGACTGCTTTATGGTCTTATAAGTGTTTTGGGGTTTTTTGTTTTTACTATCTTAAAAATTTAAACCTTTTAACTATGCATGTCAAAATTGCAGCCCATGGGCCACATGTGGTCTGCGGGCAATATCTCTGCAACCCACTCAGCTTTTCCCCTGTTGGAAGCTTTCCCCTGCATTTTCCCTGGCGGGCTGGCAGGCTCCCTCCCTTCCTCTCTTTCTCTTTCTCTCTTTTCTTTTTCTCCTCCTCCCTCCCTCCTTCCTTCTCTCCCTCCCTCATCTCTTTTTCCCCCCTGCAATTTGTCCCCCTCCAGAGGCTTTCTGAGAATTTGTACAGTTAGCCTTAAGTTTATTTTTATTTATTTATNNATTTATTCGATTTATATACCACTCTCTCTCATCCGACTTGGAGCGGTGTACATCATAAAACAATTTAACAAGCAAGTTAACAGCAACTGTGTTATCATGCCTGGAATGACAGTGCATGTGCGGTAGGACAGCGTCCTACGTTGTTATAAAAATTGAAGTTTTTGTTTTTTGCGGCCCACATAAACTTTAAATTTGTGTTTATTTGGCCTCTTTAGCATTTGAGTTTGACATGCCTGCTTTTAGCTGTCCTTCTGTATGATGGTGTTTTTTTCTATGTGGTTTTTCTGGCTAGGAATTAGGGAACTCCTCAAAACTGGAGAGGGGGGACAGTTGGCTCACATGTTTCTTTATTCTGTCTTTCCTCAATTATCTAAGAACCAGTGTAGGTCAGTGTCTTTCTTTGGGCTGCTAAAGGGACCCAGCACTTCTGAGCTTCCTCCTCTCCTTTCTCTCAGGTCAAAATCCTCTTGGGGGAAGATCGAGAGTTGGTTGGAGAGCTGCTCAGCATGGATGGAGACGATGGGATTGTTCGCATGGGTGAAGAAATCAAGATATTCAATCTGCGTTTTCTGGGCAAACTCGTGGAAGCCTAGAGAGGTGGCTAATAACTCGGGTGGTTAAAGGTTAAAGGGCGTCGTCTCTCTTCCTTTCAACCTCTTACCTGCAGGTCGGTATGGCATTGCCCAGCTACTGATGTGCTTCTGAGAAACTTTTGTTTTTTGCAATGTGTGTGTTGTGTTATTGCTTATTTTCCCAGCTCAGCAGATGATTTTGCTTTAGTGGGTAAGGGGCAGTTTTGCAAATGGGTGTGGAGTGGCTGCAACAGAAGAGCTATAGTGAATGGATCACAGGGCCGTTCCTTTCCCCTCCAGCACCAAAACATCCTTGTAGCTTGTTTTAATAAAACTCTTTGAGCTTTATAAGAAACCTGTTTGCTTGTTTTCTCTCTTTTCCTATGCCAAAGGTTAAAGTGATTCACACAAAAACGTGGTTTTTTCCCAAAGCAGTTTAATTCAAATATCATGTCATAGATATATTAT
>JAJFZI010034422.1:0-10653 GCA_022379055.1 Anilios bituberculatus
TTCAGAGATTTGGGACGATATCAGTCAACAGTTCCTTAATTAGTGGCTGGAGCTAAGGAGAGATGAAGTCCAAAAACATTTTAGAGAAGTAGAGATTCCCTATTTTTAACTGTCCTGTGAAATGACTGAGATAGGCTACCTGTGAAATTATGTGGGAAAGTTAAAGCAGTGGGTAAAAAGCTTCAACTGTGGTCCATCTTAGACACTTCTTATTTTCAACAGTTCCATTGAAATTGATAGGATTTTGCCCCAAGTATTGAGAATGCACTTCTGTAGTTTGCCTTGGGTAAATGTCACCTTGTTCTTTGATCTCCCAATGTTTGCAGATTCCCCAGGTGCAAAGACTAACTTGCTCTCCACTTCTGTTCATTTCTAGATCCTTCAAGAGGAATGATCCAGTTAACCCTTACCATGTAAATTCTGGCTACGTCTTCGCTCCTGCCACTAGTGCGAATGACAGTGAAATTTCTAGTGATGCTCTGACCGACGATTCTATGTCAATGACCGACAGCAGTGTGTAAGTGTTTTGTCAAATTGAATTTGAAAGGTGTTGGTAATTTGAAAGCCGCCTTCTGGAGTGTCCTCATTTTCAGCCCAGATGAAGTTCCTACAGTGATGCTTGAAAGATCATGATCCTTTAGAATCTTCTCTGTTTTGGTGTAAATTTGACCTAAAACATGGTTACAATTTCAGGCAAGTTCTAAGAATAGTCTTGACAGAAATCCTGTACTATAGTGCAATTATTATATAATTAAGAGCCATAAAAATAAATTCTTTCTCTGGGAAGTGCTTTTTTGTGGCCTCTGTTACACGTACAAGTGCTATCGGTCTGAAGGGCTACTGACCTCTTGGGCCAAACCTAAAGTGAGATGTGCTTTTTTAAAAATGCCATTTCTCTCTCTAGAAGACAAATAGCATCTTGTACAAAATCTTGATATTGTGACTAAAGGGAAGAAGAATTTTTGCCTCTCTTGGTCAAGATCCTATGCAGTCTCTGGTGGTTCAAATTACACTCTCAGTTCTCTTCTCCTTTTGCACATTCCTTTTGTCTAGATGAGTTCTGCTTCCTCTTTTTGGATCTAGGCTGTGCTTTATTGCTTAAATATCCCAGGGTAGGATGAGGACACAATGTATTTTACTTTTACTTTCTAAAGCAGAACACCCCCCACGCCCACTTTTCGAAACATATTGGTTAAACTTTGAATAATTAAGCATCTCCCAATTCCCTTTTGTAATTCTACTGGTATCCTGACAGCAGAGTAAAATCGCCTTGGTGGTACTCATGGAGAACTGATGTTGGGACCACCTATATGCATAACCAATTATAAAAACTAGACACTTCCCTGAGATGTAAATGTAACAATTGGATTACTTTGTTCTAAGTTTGTTATCAAACTTACGTTAAAAACAATTATTATGGCACAGCATCTTCTGGCTCTCCTTTCTCAAACAAAAACGATTATTCTGATGACCATAGTGTTGCCTCCTTGTTTGATTTTTGCTGTCTGGCTCACTGGGATGGTTGGCCCGTGCTTGTGTATCAACAGAGCATTCACTGGGTTAGTCATTTTTGGACTAAGGTTGGGTCATTGGTGGTACACAATGTGGGATTATACCCTCTCTTCACAGCAATGCCAATTGTAAGGCCTTCTGCAGAGGAGAGCCCTGAGTGAGAAAGTGCATGGTGGATGAAAGGCTTAACTGAATCGCTTTCAGCCTATTGTTCCTCTAGGGCAGCTTAGAGAGGATAAGAGGGTAGCAGGCTGCTTTGAAATTTACTTGAACAAGTGAATAGGAGCTCCCCATAAAGCTGGCATGAAAGAGGCCTGCCTGGTCTCCTCCTCCCCCCCTCCCCCCCATAACAATACAGGCTGTGATAGCTGGGGAAACCTGCCTGATTTTACTGCTGGGAGCCTCAAGATATTGAAAAGTGGGGGAAGGGAAAGAGCAGGGGGAGCAGCATGGATTTCAAATCGGATGCAGAGTGGTTATATGGCTTGAAGATGCAAACTCCCCAAATTCAGATGCTTAATCAGCTCCTGCTGCAAACGGAACTCAAGCTCCCCACCCTGACTTGAGGCCTTAGGGATGGTTCAGTTTCCAGGAAGCAGGTCAAAAAAGGAGCGTTTTTCAACTATCAGAGGAGCACAACTGTGTAGGTGTGGGTGGGTGGATGCTTGCATGCAAGTGTGGCTGCACGTTTAGAGTTCTGCAGTTAAACGAGAGATCGCTACAAAGGAACACAAGGCCTCAGCAGGAATTCTGCTTGCACTAAAATCAGCACACAGCCCATATTTTCTGCATTTGACTTACCTTCCGGATTCTGGATGCCCAAAAGTGAAACTGGAGAAAAAGGAAAAATGGGAAGTGTGTTTACTCTCAAGGCACGTTGCGTGCCTTGCGTGTGTGTGTGTGTGTATGCATGCGTGCATTGGGGGGTCAAATTGGGAGATGAGTGGAGTCAGTTACTGCTGTGGTAGACTGGCTCCCTTTGATGCCTTGGCATGAAATCATGGTGTGTCCCATAGCCTGTGAACTCTGAAACTGCAGCAGAGAGCTCTTGTATTCAAGTCCAGCAATCGTGTGGGATGCAAACAGAGGACAAGAATGTAGAGACATCTGAAACCAGGGCGATCAGTTCCCAGAAGGAAACACAGAAACCTCATTTCTGAAAGTGTAGTTAATCCCAAGGATCAGGGTAGAATTTAAGCTTAATTTTCCCTTTTTTGGTGCCGACCACAAAGCATCAGGCACCTCCACATTTCCATTTCTTGATAGGAGGGAAAGAGAGAGAAAAAAAGAGAGAGCCCAAAGGAGACTTCTTATTATTTGGTTCTATCTTATTTGTGGATTGACTTTGGACACAGGGGAATACTGCTGAGTGAACTTCAAATATTACCTTATCTTACAAACCAGGCTTTTGATGTTGGCAAGATCAGAGGCTCTGTTCCAGAGCGATTGCCAAATGAAGATGGGAGTGAATGCATATGCGCGTGAGCTTGATATTTCAAAAGAAGCAGTAAAACTACATTCAAGTTAGGTCAGGCACATCTAAGTCAAAAGGCTACGATAATTGGCTCAGCTTAAATGGCAGCTAACTGGAAAGAAGACTTCAAAACTAGTGTTTCCCCAGAAACAGATTGGCTTAGCACCAAAGTGGTTAGCTAAAATGTTTATAATTAAACGGTGCTCCTCGGTGCTGAAAAAAACTCTGCAGTTCTTTATCCTAGAGCTGGATTTAAACATGAGTGGGGGAGAAGAGCCCTATTGCGCTGACACAGTTCTTGTCTTCCTAAAAAAGACAACATGAACCCTTTTGGTGTGTTGTTCTCTCTCTCTGAAATACTTTAAAATATTTTAGTCTTTCCACTGCTTCCTCTTACCTTAGATCTCACTTGATCACCAAGAAGCCAAGCATAATCTATAGTGGATTGTTCTCTTTTTGGATTAATAGCAGATTTACAGTATATTTTAATATGGATTTGAAATCAGGCCCAACATTTTTACCAAGCTTATTTGATCCCTAATATGAGTGCTTATATTCTCTGTCTTCCTTGACTTTACTGCTACCTTCTAGGTCACTCTGATGTAGTTTCCATATTTGAGATGAGAAGTTTATGGGGCCGACTAAAGTAGACCTGGCCAAGGCCATTCTGTGCCTGAAATAGTTTCAGACCAAAATTAAAATTGGGGAGGGGGGAATCCTCTCTCCTCTGTGCTTTAATTGGTCTCTTTGGCTACCCCTGCTGGTTTTAAATTTGAGCAGCATCTGTGTGTCCTGTCTGTATTAATGCATTATCATTTCTTATGTTTTTTCAGTGCTCATTTATTTTAAATATTCAAGAACCGAAATTCTGAAATTCTCATTAGGTCATTCAATTCTGTTTCTCAGGCTGTAGGGTAATGCTCCTTAAAACGATATTCATCAGGCCTTTTATTTAATTTTAATTAACAACTTGTCCCAAGACAAATGCTGTTCTTAAGTGAACCAATTAAGAGGATACCCCTCATTTACTGTACCCAAATTACTGCATTATAGTGGGATAATCTGAGGGGCTCTCTGGATGGACGAGGAGCTCTGAATTAGTTCAGGCTGATATGCAGTTGCCCAATATATTCATATCACTAAGGGTTCGTTAGAATGCAACCTGATCTCAAGCAAGGTATTCCTCTAAGTGATAAAATTAAGCCAAGTTTTGTTTTTTAAAAGCCCAGTCATTATAGTTGAAGAATGAGGGCTGTTAAAAACTATAAGGTCAGAACAACACTTTGGAAGAATCGTGTGACCGAGTGGCCTCTGTCATACAATTATGGAAATATGAAGCTGTGTTATTCTGCATACTAAGAGATCTATGGCCAATCTAGTCTGGCATTTTTCTTCCTAGACTGGCAATAGTTTTTCATATTTTCAGCCAGAGGTTGAAGCCTGCTGTAGGAAGTCATCTTGAATACATTCAACCACCGGTGAGATTTCCCTATACGTACTTTTTCTTCACCAATTTTCTAATTCATTCACATTTTCCTACTTTTGAACTTCTCTGCTCCATGTAGCTCAGATCTGTCTGTCTTGCTTTATGCATGTTGTGAGGTTCTGTTGTTCTGGGAATTCTTAACTGAGGCACTACTATAAGGAGTATCATTTGAAAGTTGTAAAAATTTCATACTTTGGAGTTTGGTAAAAATGGACTTGCTTTTTTCTCTGCTTCAAGTTTGGTGTGCTTGGAAGATCTGGTATTTGTTAAATGCAAAACCCTTGGGAAAATTTGCCTTGAAAGAGACAGATTTTGCCATTTTCCCCCTATAGATACTTGGAATGGCATCTACCTTGCCTTAGACTTATGATGGCTTTTTACTTTCTCGATCTATCAGTGCCTAAAAGTTAAGTAGTTATCTGGTAATTCTTAGTTATGCAGCAGTTTTCCTGGCAGCATAAATATGGGATGGCAGAAGGGAGTTCCTGGGTTGGATGATGCATCCTTTGACTTCTGCGTACTTTGTAAATTGATTTGTGAATGACAGGCTTATTTGTCTCCTCCAATGTTCCATTGCTGTTTGGCTTTTCATATCAATTTATGTGGAGATAATCCATTGCACAGTAGTCTTAGAAATGGCTTCATGGAAATGAGCTCTACATTCCAACAATTTCTTAGTGGGAGTTCTGGAATTCCTTGAGTGTGTCTCACATACCTGCATAGCTGGTTGATGCCTTTATTAAATGTAGTGTGGTAGTTCCTTATTGGACTAGGGATGGGGAGACTTACCCTTAGTCACAGAGCTCACTGGGTGACTTTGGGCCAGTCACCCGCTCAGCTCATCTGACCTCTGAGAGATGCTCTTGTGAGGAGGAGCACTGCCTTGAATTCCTGAATGAAAAACAGTACCATTCTGACATAGTGTATACATGAAATGCCCCAAAAGAATGAGCTTTCAGGTTTTCTAGAATTTTTCCTCAAGTAAGATGTTGTGGAAAATAGAGAAGCCTCCAATTTAGGTCAGGTCTTTCAGTTATGCATTCCGCAGCTGAAAGTCATGCTTGAGATGTTTATTTATTTATTAGATTTCTATCTCATCTTGCCTTGAAGAGCTTAAGCTAGCAAACATAGCATTCTTTTTTTCAATTTTCCCTACTACAACAATGCACTGCAGGAAGCTGGGCTGAGAGCACTTCCTTGGATTAAGATGGACTTGAGCCCCAGTCCTAGGCCAGCATCTTAACTGCTCATCCCACAGTGGTTCTAAGATTATGGTCTGAATCAGAGCCATTGCTAGGGTGGTGGGGTGGGAGCAGGGTGCCCTGGGCCCTGGAGGGTCCAGCTCACCCCTGCTGGCAATTTTGCACTTCTGCCTGCCTTTCGTTCACTCTGGAAGGCAGGCAAAAGTGCAAAACGCCACATGGAGCTGGGAGGATGCCGGTTCCGCATGGCAGAATGGAGCTACATGTGGTGACCCGGAAGTTCCTCAACTTCCAGGTCACTGCAGTGATATATTTTTGCATGTGCACACTAATGCACATGCACTATTTGACATCACTGCTCCCAGCAACATTGGGGTTTGCTACACCATTGGTCTGAATGCATAGTTTTGGATGTTGTTGCTGTTAAAAAACATCTCATATTCAGGAACTGAGGAAATTGTTGCTCTTCCACTTCTGAGCACAAAGAACATTAGTTTCCACTACATCTCTGGCAAGAGAGATATTTTGAGAGGTAAAGAATAGAAATAAAGAAACATTACATTCTTTTAGTAAAACTGGAGTGGCATTTGGATGATGCATGGCTGAGGTTAAACTGGGTAGCCCTGGAAGGGAGTTAGTATGCATTAGTATATTCATCAGATTTGTTTTTGTGAGAAATGAAAAGCGTCTGAGTTGGAAGTGATAGATGTAGGTCCAGGTTGAAGTCAAGGGATTCTCTGCACTCCATTTCTTTTTTACCCCTTCACTCTTCAGATACATCAGTCAAAGTTCAGAGCAAGTAGGGAAGCAGAAGGCTGATCAATCAGGATGACAACATAGACAATTTATGCCAAGATTGGGGGGCTGGTAGTCTTCCTGAGGTTACTGTTCCCGGTAACTCTAGCCAGCATAGCTGAGGGTGCTGGATGCTGGGAATGGTAGCTCAGCAATATTTCTAGGGCCACAGGTTGCTGCACAGTGAGAAGTCAGGCAAAGAACCCCCTTCTGTTTGGAAAGAACATGCACAGTCTCCCCTGAAATACTGAGTGCAATTTCTTCCCATACATCAGAGACCTTAGCTCTACAAGCTCCTAATGCCCTGCACTTGTTTCAGATGGCAGAAACGTTAAGCCCCCTGGTTCACAATCAGGAATTGTGAAAATTGTAGTCCAGTATGGCTGAGGAAGATCTCAGACTGCTGATACCCTTTCCTCTGTCGAAATGTTGCAGTACGGACTGATGACATTTTGCAAAAATAACCCTCCCCTCTTCCATGCCAAGCCCAGAAGCAGCCAAGTTGATTAATATTGGCAATAGATGGTGTCCTCTCCCAAACAAATAGGGGGTCTGAAGAAGGTGGGGATGGCATGCCTTTATCCCTCCACCACTTTTCAGCATCCGCCTAACAGTGGGGAAAGCTGGGGAAGGTGGCTGGCTTTTCCACAACTCAGGACATTACTGTTATCACATCAGAACAGAAAAAGGACCTATTTCAATGCACGCCTGAGTGGTTGGAGGAATGTGATGCTATGGTCGGTGTCGGGTTTCTTCTCTGCAGCCAACTTTGCTAGATGCAGCTCAGCTCTTGAAACACAGATGGGATAATCTCCCAGAGAGAAGCTAGAGTGAAAAATTATCTTTCCAGGGGCATTTAAGACTTGTGCCCAATTTTTTGTTTTCAGAGCAAAATTGGGAATTTTGTCAATAGCTTTGTATTATAATGCTTATTTGTGTATTGAGCTGGCAGTGCCCATTGCTTGTGTTCAAACAATATGCTAAATCATGCATCATTGTTAATAAAGCATAGTGTCTGTGTTTATCTAATAGTCTAAGACAAAGCAAATCATTCAGGGGTTTCCTATGATCTGGTCTGCAAACCATGCTATGGGTTGTTTGATTTTGGATAAGCACTTGTAGTTTATAATTCCTAGATAGCGGTTTAGCATAATGACTGAATATAGCCATTATGTCTACTCTGGGAAATCTGTTTTTATGTCAGTTAACAACTTAGGACGATAGGGCAGGATCAGATCATGTTGCATTCGTGTGAATGTACAAAACACAGTACTGTTCCCAAAATTCCCAACCACATGTTAGCATTGTGTGCTGTGTGAACCTTGCCCATGCTGTTAGACTGTAATGTTATGCAAACTCAGACAGTTAGGATAATTGTTTAAAGCTCAGTTACAAACTTAGCTTAATCAGTTTATATGTCTTGTCTTGAAGTGATTCATAGAATAGACTGTTTGGAAATAACTGTCACATGATCTGATATAACACAAGCAATTTAATGATTATAGTACAATTCATTTAAAAATGCCCAAAAAGCTTACATGAATACAAACAATGTCAGCAACTCAGTGAACTCAGTCCAGGACTTGTATCAGCAACAAATTCAAGCTAGCATTTTCTTCAGTTCATCTTAAGAGCCTTAGCAAGTAGGTCTGTTCTCTATATCTCACTGGCAGAGGAGGAAGAGGAAATATGACTTAGCCTGTTGGGTGAATTCAGCTGTAATGATTGAATCTGCCATCTCCATCTGGGACGACTGCAACTTGTGGCAAATAGGTACGCGGAACTAAAAACTGGGCAAATAAAAGTCAGGAAGAGAAGCCACGATCTGCCATTTGCTAAAAGTACTCAGTCAGAGGTTGGATGGTCACATGTCAGAGATGGGGTAGGGGAGCCTGCATTGAACAGGGGTTGGACTATATGTTTTTAAGCTTCGATTTTGTGCTTCTATTTTGATGCGAGCTCTGAACAGCACCGCTGCCTGCAGCTTGGTTTCCCCTTTTCTTGAAGGATGATGGAATTTCAGAGATGTAATAAATGCTGCTCCTCCCACAATGAACCACATGCAGCACATTGTCCTTTGGGCAGGTGACAGGTGCTCTGAGGAGGAGAGATCCAAAACTTTCAGAAAAGCCACTACCTTTCTATAACTCACTTTGCTATCCAAGCAGAACTTACAGGTGACAAATGGTAGAATGGGAATTTCTAACATTCAGACTCTGTGAGATCAAATCCCCACTCTGCCTGTGGAAGTGATAGACCTTGGGTCTAACCTACCTCACAGGGGATAGTGACGAAGGACGTACATACTACTCAAGAGGTTTTTTAGAAGGAGCCATATAAATAAATAATTCCCAGCTGGCATGGCTAATAGCACCCAGTGGGAACGCCTGATCATGGGCTTTACAAATTAAGAAACTTTATCCACTACTCTGGAAGGAATATTTCAGGCACTCATTCAAGATATAGCCATACCATAGCCATAAGGAGAGAGGCGGTATACAAGACTAATAAATAATAAATAAATAAATAAATAAATAAATACCAAGGGACTTTATTCTGGCAATAAAAGTGTTTGTCTTTGGAAGACAGAAAGGACAGGGCACTTTGTCTTCATCTCAGATAGGGTATTTTGATACACTGAAAAGCTCTACAGCAGGGTCCTCAAACGTTTTAAACGAGGGGCCAGTTCACTGTCCCTCAGACTGTTGTGGGGGCCGGACCCTATATTTAATTAATTAAAAATTGGTGTATAGTGGTCCACCCCCGTATAATTAATTAAAAATTGTTGGTGTATAGTGGTCCCCCCCCCCGTATAATTAATTAAAAATCATTGGTGTATAGTGATGCATCATCACTGCTATGCTGGCACCCCTTTCATTGCCAATTAGGGGCAGTCACACAGCTGCCTGTTCCCCACGCTTTCGATCAGACCTCTATCAGAGTAGCGACCCCACCCATTGCAGCACCTGACCGGCATCTTCACACACAGGAAGTGATTATTACCTAGCAAACCCCAAACTGCTGATTTTGATGTAACCCAGCATGTATGTAGTTACCTAACTGACAAAATCTCCAATTCTGGTTCATGGACTTGCTCCTATTTATGCATGTTTTTGGAGCATATGTTTCATATTTATATAAAAGGATCTCTTTGCGAGGGCAGAAGTTGAATGTATGCAAATTTGAATCATCCACTGATGATTTTTCAGACTGAGTAAAGGAACTAAAGATGAGTTTATTTAGTTTAGTGGTTCCTAAGCTGTGGTCTAGGAACCACCAGTTATCCCAGTAAGTGGTCCTTCACAAGATTCTGGCATGCTTGCTTAAAATTTCAGGTATTCCCAAGTCTCATCATTTTAATGTTGAGCTTCCATAGATAACAATGAGGGCAGTGGGGTCACACTCTTCTCTCATTTTTTTGATAATGTCATGGTCACAATAACAGGGCCTGCTTAAAGAAAAAGATTAAGAATTGCTGACCTAGTTATAATTATTTGATCTAGACACCACCACCCATCTGCTGTCAGTCATATTGAGATTAATGTCAGAATATCCAGCCACATGAGAGTTGTATTCTCAACAAAGAACAAGGGTGCCAGTTGGAAGATTGTTCAAACCATTGTAAGGGCTGTGGAGGTATTTTGCCTAGTATAATTTTTTATTACTTGTTCTTGAAAGAAATCCCAGGGTGGGTTGGAGGGTTGCAATTCCTATTAAGAATGAGTAGAACCCAGGACTTTTGAAATAATGTTATTTTTTCAAAATCAAATAAATTCTGGCAAAACCTTATCCCAAATTCAGTAAAAGATTAATTAACATGCCTTTTCTAGCCTTGACTGAAATCTGTGCTACCTGGAAAGCTGCTGCCACACCATTTGTTACAACTGACGGGGCCATAAATAGCATCTGGTATTGGCCTGAATATAAACTGCACCCGAATATGCCACATCCTTAAAGTTTTAGAGAAAAAAATACTGATGCTCCCCCTGCCTTCCCCGCCTGTCACAAGAAGATTGCTGCTCCCCCCACTCACCTGCTGACCCTCCATCTTGCCTCTGATGCCACCACTGTCTGCCACACCTTGGAAGCAGTTCTCTGGCAAAAGGCGGAGGCTTCTGAGTTGTGGCAGATGGAGTTGTCGTCAGAGGGGAGATGGAGGGTCAACTGGTGAGTGGGCAAGCGGC
>JAJFZI010034473.1:0-12202 GCA_022379055.1 Anilios bituberculatus
CAGAAACCAGGCCAGACAAAACCCAGTATCACCCATGAATTAAATTCGACCTCAGAGTCTCACTTTATCTGAAATTCATTCGGGTTTTTTTCCAATACTAAATTGTTAAGATAGTAATGGCATCCTGGGAAGATTGAAGGTGACATTATTTTGATTTTTCTGGGTATTTTAAAAAGCTGGCTAAATACTAGCCAGCTAAAAACAGAAAACACCTGCCACCCTTCTGCAGTTAAATCTCTAGCAGCTGTTCTGACTGCTTGCAGTAAAGGCACAGGCTTTTTCTTTTTTTTCCCTCCAGCGTGCATGAGCCAGCTAAAAATAATAAATAATGAAAGGGCTGTTTGCGAGAATGTGCCCTTACTTAGGGTGCTATTATTTTGACAATCGTCTGTACTTCTCATTTTACTACTATGTGTTAAGCAAACGTCTCCCAATGTTCTTCATCACTGCTGTTGGCATCTTTGCCACTCTCTGTACCTGCTGTAACTTGATAACAAAATAGGGAAGTAGCAGCACATTCTTTCCCTTGGTTTGCAAATGATTAATCTTTAATAGTGTGACTGATTATGATGAAACATGGAGAGAATTAGTAAGAAGAGATTCTGAATGTGAGTCAGGCCATCTTCTAGTAGTGTCAGGACTGGATCTTTGGAGATAGTTAACTGGAAGAAAATGAAAGAACTAGAGTGAAACTAGAATGGTTGCAGGAACAGAAAATACAGTCTCCCAAAAGAATGAAGGGAAAGTGTACATAAGACAAACAGAGTACAAAGAATTGTCAGAAAGTCTCTTAGAAATGTAAATTAGTAATGGAAAATATGGAAAAGGAAGATTGGTAGAATGATGAACTGAGAGACTGATGAATGAGAAAAAAATGTACCTCAGAGAAGAAAAGTGAAGGTAAAAAAGTTATTGCACATTGTTTATGCATAAGATGGTAGAAAGAATGTACTCATAGAGAGCAAGAAATGGATAAAGGCAGCAAAACGTAGAGAGGAAATATAACATTGTTTTGGAAGACAATGGAAAGGAGCTTCCAGCAGAGTGGACAGAATTAAAACAAAATAAAATGAAACAATTTGGGATGGGATGAAACTGGAGTGAGGGGATAATGGGGAGAGTATTTTGGATATGTGTGGGAATGAGAGTGATTTGCCCCAAACCAGAATAGAAACAAATACTAATAAATATTAGTGTCCAAAAAATTATGAGAAGGAATTTGTATATGCTGTGAGGGTGCTGAATAAAGACAAGACTATAGATAATCGCTTAACTGGAAAAATGCCGAGATAAGGTATGATTTTCTCCTGAAATAGCTGTGGCAGTTGTTTAACAAATGAGAAAAAGTTGTACCTATTCCTTTCGATTGGAAGAATGCTGTCAAGGTTCCCTCTACAAAAGAAAAGGTAACCAGTCTGAATGCAAAACATCCATGTTAAGTGTGCCTGGGAAAATGTTTGGTAGGGTTCTGATAGAAAGGCTAAAATGACAAGAAACTAAGTTTGGGAAGTGCAGTGTGAAAGCTTAGCACTGAATATAAGGTGAAGGTTGGTTGATGAATACAGTAAATTATGATGGATGTGTAGGATATCTCTGAATAATGAACAATTCAGCATTGAGCTGGGAGTAAGGAAAGCATGTATGGTGTTCTCTTGGTTGTTTAATGTATTTATAGATAAATGTATAAGGAATGCTAGTGGTGTGCTGGTTGAGGACAGGAATGCCTGTGGACTTTTTTTTACCCCAGATGATGCTATGTTGTTGGCTGGTAACTCATTTGCAGAGGATATTAGATTATACAATGGAAAGAGTAATACAGATCTGAAATGTAATGTACGTAAGACCAAAGTGGTTATTTTTGACAGGGGAAATGGAGTCTATGATTACAAGTTACAGTATTCATAAAGGGTGAAATATTAGAGCAAGTGGGAAATTTTTGTAAAATGTTTACAAAAGATGAAAAAATGGCTAAGAAAACGGAAGGATGTGCAGATGTCTGGTCTTTTGTGAGTTATGAATGTTTCTTAAAAGAAGCACAAAAAATAAATGGCTGGGAATCAGAAAGTGTTTCTATCCACCGTTATGTGTGAATGAAAATTGAGTATGTCAGAAGAAACATAAAAGCAAGCTGAATGCAATGGGAATGGTTGCCTGAGAAATGTGTAAAAAGGCAAGAGGCTCAGGCAAAGAACAAAGAGGTACTAAAGATGTGGACTGAAACAGAAGTGAGTGACCAAAACTAAAGAAGTAGGTTGAGGTGGTTTGGTTTGGTCATATAAACATATCACCTCACAAAACACATACATAAAGGAAGAATGAATCAATTAAGTAGAAGGGTAACATGGTGGTTTGATGGAATTGATAGAGTCTACACAAAGGTTTTGTTTAGAGCACAAAAGGAAGGTATGAATCAATGGAAACAAAGAAACAATTCAAAATAAGGTTAATGAAGTTGATATAAACTATATTTAGATTTCCTCTTTTCCCCCTCTCATTTCTTTTACCCATTACTACTCATCCTTTTCCTGCAGGTTACACAACTGCTTACCCCACAAGGAAATAGTGTGATGGGAATGTATATGTGTATGTATGTAAATTGAAATCAGGCCTGGGATTTTCTCATTCAGCTTAAAGGAAAATGATGGGATTTTTATTTTCTTCTTGTGGCTGATCACCCAAACTCCCTTCTTGTTTCTCCTCACCTTGAATGGCACATCACACTTCTTGGTCATGTACAACAGACTTCCAAGCATTTCTGGTTCTTGATTTATTAAAGAGTTCAAAGAAAACTGCAAGAAAAATATATATCTGCCATTGCTGCCTTTATGACAATTGCTTTTAGGTATATTCCTCAGCTGTCAAATGGTTGCTTTTAACCAGCTCCTCCTTTTAGTCAGCTCTATCGCACTTTACATTTCACACAACAGGTTACTAACTGCACTTTGTGAATACTGCATTATGTCTGGATGTGGTTGCTAGACCCCAAAATTCTAATAAAATATGAAGCCTGCCCATCGTCTAAAGAGGGTACAGGCAAAACAGCTTTAAAATCCAACCCATATTCTGCAAAGGTAGAATAATTCTTCCCAGTGAAGTCTTATGACTTTGGCTGTTGGTGCCACTTTTAAAATCCACCCCCCCCCATACACACACCCATCTATTCCAGTCCCTCTCTGGTGCTGTTCTTTTCATTCATTAGGACCAAGAGTTGTTACTGGTAAGCAGTTTTGCTCTTTTCATCTCTTTCAAGTGCTGAAATAGCCGCTGCTGAGTTGCCTGCTTTGCCTCCTCTCTTTAGTAGCTTTTTAGCCTGCTCCCTTAACAAGGGAGGAAGAACAGCAAGAGGGATGACAGCTCTTGAACACTTCTTTTCCTGTAACAATCTCTTTTTCCACTGTTACTTGAATTCTCTTTCTTTGTGGGGATTTAAACAAATATCCCATTGCGAGATGATCAGGAAAATGGAAATGAAGCAGATTCCTTGAAGATGCTTTTGTGTTCTTGCTTTGTTGGCTTCTCAGAGGCATCTGATCAACTACCATTGGCAGCAGGAATTAGAGCTGACCAGCAAGGTGCTGCTTCTGCAAGCTCCCTGCTCTGGTTAGCAGACCTGCTTCAAAAGAGAGATGCTTGTTCATTTGCTCCTGTAAGTTCTGCTAGATATAGGATTGAGGACTGGCTTAGGCACTCTTTCTGTAACAAGTGGGCTTTTTTCCTTGGCTTCTTTTCATAGGGGTAGATTTTCTTCTGAGCTCAGAGGACCAGGTGTTGCAACTGGTGGCCCTGAAGATGAACTCGCAGCTGTGTCTGGAGACCTGCTCAGTCCTTGAATCCATGAACCGGATGGTGGGCCCCCAAGCAGGCGAGATGGCACGCCCCCTGGTGGAGACGATGCTGCGTCGTGCACAGTGCCACTTGATGGAGGGCAAGCATGTGCTGGTGATTGGGGCCGGCGGAGTCAGCAAAAAGTTCATCTGGGAGGCAGCCAGGGACTACGGGCTAAAAGTAAGATGCGGAAACACAGACCTATACAGCCCTTCCAGGCTGCAGGATGGACTAGCTAGAGCAGCAACACCCCACAGACCCTATCCATATCCCATCAATGCTATGGGGAGGAAACCACAGAACCCCATCACCAATCAGAAGGGCTGACCCATTTCACTTTGCCCGTAAACCAGAAGAGCCTGTCAGTCCCATTTGCAGGCTGGCCATCTTATCAGGAATACTTCAAGCGGGGCATTGGAGGGCCCAGTCCAGAAGCAAGGTTTTGTTGGAAGAGTCATTAGGGCTGGAAACAAGTCCTGCCGACTTCAGAGCTGCCTACCATCACTGCCTGCCTCTATTTAATAATGTTAGGATGCAGACATGGGGCAGGACAAATGAGTTAACTTTGGAGATTGTGGACCACAGCTTTTCTCAAGAACCATCCATTATGGGATAAAGCCCACTGCCATTCTTATTTTGGCATGGTTCCTGATCTTCAGTAGCAGCATGACAGGCAGAAACTGAATCTCTTTTCATCACTGAACATCCCCAGCGGTATCAGGCAGCTGTTGAGAGCAGCCCCCACTTTCCAAACATATTGTCCCTGATTTCTTCAAATACAGGATACAAATACTGTTTCCTACAATGTTACCAGGCACTGAGATTTTCCACCTTTAGAAGAGGTGGAGAAACAGTGCAGTTTCAAGAAGGAACCACCTTGAGTCTGCCAGTCTTGAGGTCCTGTTTCCAAGATCTACTTACCATCTGGTCACCAACTATTTAGAACCTGAAAGAGGGTCCCTATCAATGCATGGGATATTGTATGAAGACTAGTTGAGGGAAAACATTGGGGGAGTTGATGTGGGAAGGTTACTGGAAAGGAATGAAAACTACATGAGTAGAAGGAAGCAGACAGCTCAGCCAGATTTAGACTTCAAGAGCTCTTTCCATTGCCCCCCAAAGGCTTCAAGTGCCTCAATGTCAGCTTATTTTTCTGGGACTGAAGGATGAGTTTGTTCCTCTTGGAGCCTTGAATCCATTCTCCAGCTCAGATCCTGAATTGGGCACAATGGCTATATGTTCCAGAGTCTTATGTCAACAGCTGCAGTCTTCACAATGGGACAGTCTGTATGCTATGCTTTATCCAAGTTCCTCCTGGAAAAATGGCTTGGCTCTGAAGTTACAGAATTTAAAGGGAGTGCAGAGGAAAAAGTTGGCTTGACAATCTCCAGGTCCCGCATTTACTGCTTAGAAAATGCCAGCAGTGAAAGAGATAAGGTTGACCCACCCATCCACTCCCGAGCTCATGGCTCGCAAAGCCCAGTTGAATGATTACAGGCACTCCCTGATCTCAAATGAATCCAGATAAGGAGATGGAGGACGGAAATGTGACTCCCTTGTTCATCCACACATACACCCTGGCCATGCCAACGGCAGAGGCAGCTTTTATTTCTCAAGACTGTGACCCCTGTCTCCCCATCTAGCCCAGCATCTTTAGCCCTCTACCAACCCTAGAGGACAATGGAGCTCTTCATTCTAAGCTCTGCTGCTGCTGTAGAGAAAACAGAGATCCCCACCTCCTCAACCAGGAGCATGAATGGAGTGGTCAGTTCATTGGGGAAGCAGCACCCATGGATAGTGCCTTCTTCTTAAGGGACTGCTGTATATTGTGCCTGGTCCCAAGGAGTTGGCCTACTCTGATATGGTCAGTAGTGATGCATCTCTGATTTTTTTCCCCCTGCCTTCTCTGCATCTCTACCTTTCCCTTTTCCCTATCCCTGCTTCCACTCTTTTCCTTCCTCTCTCTCTCTCTCTCTCTCTCATCTTTCCCATCCCCAGATCCACCTGGTGGAGTCCGATCCCAACCATTTTGCCTCCCAGCTGGTGCAGACCTTCATCCACTATGACACCACAGACCACAGGAGGGATGAGGAGCATGCTCAGCAGCTGCTGGGCCTTGTGCAGGAAAGGGGCCTGCATCTGGATGGCTGCTTGTCTTACTGGGACGATTGTATGGTCCTGACAGCGCTGGTATGTGAAGGGCTGGGTCTGCGCTGTAGCTCCCCAGCTGCCATGCGAGTGGCCAAGCAGAAGAGCCGCACCCACCAACATTTACTGCGGCGGCGCAAGGAGGGGGCCTGCTTGTCCTCTGCAGCGCTCTACGCTGTGCCTTGCTGCCACCTGGAGAGCCATGCCGATGTGGAGCGAGCGTCCAGCCACATCAGTTTCCCAGGGGTCATGAAGCTTGAGTACGGGGCTGGGGCAGTGGGGGCAAAGCTGGTCGAGGATGCCCAGCAGTGTCATCTTCACTTTGATAAGATTTCCCAAGATCTCCAGCATGAGTCTGATTACCCAGGCATTGGGCTGGGCTGGGGCAACGCCATGCTGTTGATGGAATATGTCTCTGGCACTGAGCACGATGTGGATCTGGTGATATATGAAGGACGGATGCTGGGAGCATTTGTGTCTGACAATGGGCCCACTCGGGTGCCCAACTTCACCGAGACAACAGCCTGCATGCCCACCTGCCTGCCTCCTGATTGTGAAGCACAGCTCATCCGTGCTGCCTACCAGTGCTGCATGGGCTGTGGTCTCACGAATGGTGTTTTCAACGTGGAGCTCAAAATGACAGCTGCAGGCCCCAAGCTGATTGAAATCAACCCTCGCATGGGTGGCTTCTACCTCCGCGACTGGATACAGGAGATCCATGGAGCAGATATCATGCTTGCCTCTGTTATGGTGGCTTGCGGAGTGGCCCCCGTCTTGCCAACACGCTCTCCTCCCACTGTGCACCTGGTGGGGGTGATGTGCTTAGTGTCGCAGCATCTACAAGCCCTCAAGTCCACAGCTAGTGTAGAGATGCTTCAGGCCTTACATGAGCGTGGAGTCATCCGTCTCAACCTGCTTGAAGATGAGATACAATCCAGAGAATATGAGGAGCCATATTGCAGTGTGGCTTGTGCCAGTTCTAGCCGCCATGAGGCCTGCCTTAAGCTACTAGGCGTCTGCCAGGTGCTGGGCATTGATTCAGTTCACTACCCTGTGGCTCATTTTCTCTCTCATTTTAAATAGCCTTGGAAATACAGCTCCCTCAGAATGGAGCTGTGCTTGTGTGTGCTTGAGAGAGAGTGTCCTGTCCATCCTTCCTAAAATATCCCCCCCTCCCAATTCCTAAATACTCACAGTTGGGGTCTGCATGACACAAACTAGTCTTTTTCAAGTGGCTGCTGTCTCCCTCTGGAAGGAGCAGGGCATCCTCTGGTGCCCTCTCTGGTAAGTGCTTAACCTTGAATGGACTCACTTCCTTCTTTTACAAAGGGATTCTATTAACACTGGGATCCTTCCCTTCTGCCTTCTATGTGAGGCAATTTCCTTTTTCCTTTATCTGCAGTTCCAATTCATACCTTCCCATCTCCACACTTCATGGTTCCTGAATTACTCTAATCCAGGACCACAAATAGGAAAGTCCCAGCCCATTCACTTTTTCTTTCTTCCCTGGCCAGGCAGCGCCTGGAGAGAACCCACTTTGTACTTCCCAAATCTGTGGGAAAAAGGTCTTAGGTCAGATTTTTTGCAGTCTCTATCAACCAATATTTCACCAGAGACCCTACTACAACAAAGTAGCAAATGCTGTTTTTGAAAGCATGTGCTTTTCTGAAAGAAACCTTTGTATGCAAACTCCAACAATATACAGACAAGAATCTAAATCCTAAGCCCACTTGTTATAACAAAAGGACCATTGCAACTGTACAATAACAGATGTTTACAGAGCAGCAGAACATAAGACATTCATTCAACAAGAAAGTCCTGTTTGGCTCTGTACTTGCAATCCCAGCAATTAATATTTCAATGCTTTGTAGGAGCTAATGGGTATATACTACACCATGCTCATCACATGACCATAGAATAACAGGGCATCAGAGCAATGCTCAGGTAATTTTGACATGCATAACTGCTGGGAAGAGGCACCACATGGATTCTCCCTACCTCAACAATGTCCCAAGTGACCCTACACAGCAATTCTTTGAAGCACATGACAGTTGCCCAACAGTACAGTAACTTCCCAGTAATCAGCTGCAGTACCAGCAGCCCTATTTTATCTTTAAATAGCTTTCCAGTGGAATCTTAAGGCCCTGCCAGGCTTATAGCACCAAGAAGCCATAGCACTAGCATTCCAGAGTTTCTGCAATAACAAGCCACCAGGTTGCCATTGCCTAATGCTTTGTGCACCATTCAACTTACGCATAAGTAACATTCCTTTAGTACCAGCATCCTTAAAAATGCCTATAACCAGCCTAAAGAGAAACATGAAAACAAGAGTTTAAAATCTGTACAATGGAAGAATGTCTGCTGTTTCAATAACTCACTGTTTCCATCTACCTCCATAGTTAAAAGACAAATGAGTTGGCAGATATGGCAGCTGAATTGCTTGGAAGCATTCAGAACCTGTGAGGCTTAAAATGACAACACCTTGATCCTATTTGGACCAAGGAATTGGGAACTGGGAGCTTGAAAGTAGCCACAATTGGTTAACAGCAGGACCATTAGTTATTTAGCCCCACTTAACGTGGGTTGGTGACTTTACCTGCCTTTCCCCCATCCCTTCTGTAACCAAGCAGGTATAAGAGTTCCTTCCCTAATAAAATGCCATATACAAATTTCAAGACTGCAGAGGTGTTATTTAGCCCTGCACTTCAGTTCATCCTCCAGGAGCCAGTCACTTATCAGTGGACAAAAGAAAAGCTGGTAAAGAAGATTCACTGAGAAGCAAATGGATTGGGGGGCAGGAGGAGATGACTCTTACAGACCTGTTCGCTTGAGAGAAACTTCCAAGAGTTTGATTAGCTCCCAAGGGAGAGAAATAACATTCCAGATTTTGGGTCCCTCCTCTGTATAAAGATCCAGCACTGACTCCATTATTTGTTCCCTGGCACATCCACTCTACTGCCTTTGAGAAATGGCTTATGTGGGAGTATCTGGACTAGAGTGTATCCCCTTCCCTCAGTTCCCAAAAAGGAGAATAGTTCTCCCTCTTGCAGTCTTTATTCTGCAGGCTTAGGCAGGTCTATCTGCTTCAACCATTCTCTTTAACAAAAGGACTGAGGTGACGTGGCTTGATATTCTATAGCAGGGAAACAAAGCAAGAAAATAGGTGTCGTCTTCAAGCACTGGTCTTTATTCTGCTTTAATACCCCTCAGCTATATAGAAAGCCTGGACTTCAAAAATCAATCTTTTGAGCTTCTTTGGATGAAATCTGATATTTTCAGGACTTGCTGTCTGAAACAAGCTTTGTTCTCTGGACCTACAATTAACATTTCCTTCTTCACAAAATCTTATTAGTACCACCAGGGGTGCCTATGAATTCAGAAGATATAAAGCGCATGATGAAATCAGTAGGTAATGTGACAAGAAGGTATCAGGCAGATTGAAGGACATGTGCAAAGTTTCTTAATTTGAATTGGTTTCTGTTGGCACAGTTCCATGTTGTCATGGGATCTTCAACACTTCTCAACGATGGAGATTGCTAGGTAGTGTGAGAAAAGCACTTGAGCAAGGAACTGTTGGGAGGTGAAGAGTGGCAGCTCTTAAACAAAACAAGCTGTTGGCAGAGGGAATTGGCTCTGCCAACAGTAGAAAAGAAGTACCAGCCAAGCTTTTTCTGTTTATTCATGGACAATACCTTAGCTCTCCAATAATTTTCTTCAGAAACTTGAAAAATTAGAATATATGGAGCCCTAGGCTAACCTTGTCCAGAATGTTGCTGAGATAATGAACAGAAACAACGTTTACAGTCTGGATGTCCTAATTTCACATATATTGACCTATCATTTAGGTATCTTGTGAAGCTATTCTGTATGTGGTCAAGCCATAATCTAGCTCACTGTTGCCTACACCAATTGGCAATTCTTTAGGTTTTAGACAGTTCTGTGTGTCTTCTCCTGGGAGATGCCATGGATTAAAGTAGGAATTTTATGCATGTGAAATAGATGCAAGGCCCCAAAGTATTGTTTGCAGGGTTCCAACTGCAAAATGTGGATCTAGATGATCATATTAAATTTTCTGTGTTCAGAGTCTGGAGTCACATATGGGAGATATAAGAAAATTGAAAGTTGTCTTGTTTCAGGGAATTAAGCAAAATGTAAATGCATAATTAGGAGACTGTTAACTGGCTGAAGAATGTACTTGAAGATACATAATGTCTCTTAAGTTACTATAAGGCTCTGGTGATTCATTTCCTCAAATTAAAACTTCAAGAAGAAAAAAAGTTGGATAGTAAGCCAGTGTCCCATCTTGAAAAATAGCTTGCCACCAGTTTCTATGACTGCAAGTGCATTCTTCATCCCACCATCATTGATCTGAGTTTTTAAATGGTCATATGCCACTTCTCAGAAAACACAAGATTTGGCCCCACTGTTTCTAGGACTTGACCCTACCAAAATGTCATTTAATAGTTTAGGAGCAGGTGGACTTAAGGCAGAGAATATATTTTGAACTAACTTGTTTAGAACTGCATCATAAGGGCAAGATAACTGACACAGAATTATTATATTAGCCTCAATATCTGCATTACAGATCACAAATACAAAAATAGTTCTGCAGAGAGCATTTGCTTTCTAAAAATCCTTATTTCTCATCCTAAGTAAGAATGAGAAAGAAAAAAAAAATGTCTTCCCCTAGGAATATTTAGATTCAGGAATATATTTAAGCTTCAGGCTTATTCAGATAGAAATAGTTCTGCATACTCACTGCCTTCAAGGATGGGGGGGGGGTTCCAAATCAGAATCACCTCAATTCAAGTTTAACTTGCTTACTCTCAGTCATTCAGACTTTCAGAAACCTATTTAGAGCTCATCGTTTGGAACTTGGCTCCTAGTTTTATATTCTCGGCTTTGTGTGGATTTTTAATATCCTTAATGAGAGCACAAAGTCCTCTGGTAGACCATCCTGTGACACTTCCACATACAAGCAAACCAAAAAGAACAAATTGTGAGTGCAAGTTTTAAATACTTTGGTATGGGCCAATATATCAAAAGCCAACAACAGATCCGAAAAGATAAATTTGGGAGCTAATTGTTCTGTTACTTCTAGGTAAAGATAATTCACTATGGCTTCCAAATCCAAGAACCTAAAGCAAAAAAATTCCAGATTAAAGAATAATGCTAAGCTGTTACCATCCTACCCAAAGTTTGGGAGAGTCAGGAACCAAAAACAGCTTGGAAATCTAGGGAAAACTTTATTGCAGGACAGCACAGTAAACAAAATCCTGAGATTCAATTTATGCCGTGTCCCATTAAGATGGGGTTATTTGCAGCTTTCTCCTGATCCCTCCTTTCCCTAGGCTTTGTGATAATTTATAAGGGATTACGAAGGTGAGACAAGATACAACGTATTTAAGTGCGAAATTAAGTAATTTTCAATCACTGTAAGAGAAACAAATCTCCCAAAATGTTTTAAAAGGAATATTGTATCACTAAGGATACACAAAGAGGTATTTGAAATGTATCTATTAACTATAATTTGAGTATGGAAAACTCTGATGCTGTTGTTACTCCCTATGATCATTTATAATACAGAAGTGTTCTGTTTCTGTATTAGGAAGCAACTAAGGTAAGCGGGGAAATCTTGCATCAACCCTGTTGATAAGCCAATAGCAACTCTACTAGGGGACAGTAAACTAATTTGGGGTTGCAAACTAAGCTATATAAAACCCATAATTCTGTCCTGCATCTGTTGCTTGAAGCATTCAGCTAGGTTAGTAAGACCAGCCAATTTCAGAGTTGATATAGTCAGTAGACCACGTATTATCCAATTTTCTTTAATTCAGTGTGGCTTGGGATGCAAACACTTGTTGCAATTTATATGAGCAGAATCATTCATGTAAGTATTTCCTTTCCAAGCAGCCATCACCTCAAAGCAATTTACCCCACCCGCATGATTTGGTCATTCACATAGTTTTTGTAATGGAAAGCGCAGATGGACATGGCAGTAAAAAGGCTCAGACTAACCCTGCCTTAGGATGCAAAGTATATCTTCTGGGAGAGACAGTTCTCTGACAGACTTTCCAGACTTCTGTTATTTTAACTATTTTCAATAAAGCCCTTTGCTTGATTTTTGTTGTGAATTGTGTTTATGATCTGGCTAGGCCGAGTGACAGTGGGAGAAGCTAAAAGAAAATCTGAACAGCCTATTGCCAGAACTATGGAGACAAGATTTTTT
>JAJFZI010035072.1:0-10844 GCA_022379055.1 Anilios bituberculatus
AATGAAGACTTGCATTGTTCCTCTCCATTTTAATGGTTACATTAGCTATATTTAAAAGGCCACCATTCTTGTTTTGTTGTTTTGATGTAACTTTTAAATTTAGTGAGTATATCTTTTTGAAGACCCTAATGATTTATAAGGCAAGCCTGATGTCTACAAAGAGTAAACATCTTCAAACGCTGGTTTGCTTTTAAAAATGAGGATATATTTATCATGAAGAGTGAATAAACATGTGAGATATGAGGAGTGAAATGGAACTCCGTGCCAAGCCTGCGTTCCTCCATGCAACAGTAAGGAGTAAATAAATTCAAAACAAAGAAGGCAAAAAGCAGCCCAAAAAGTTTGCATTCTCACACATTTCCTCTCACATTGAAGGCAAAGCCACTGGAAAACTTTCTTGATGTGAATAAAAATACCAAGGAAAATCTTCCTACCATCAAGTTATCACAACCATCTTTGAACTCATGCCTTTGCTTTTAGAAAAGAAAAACCTAACTTGCCATTTCTTCCTGTCTCTGTAGCATTACTGTATGCAACTTAATAGAGCTATGGAGAGTTTATGCAAAAATACTAGCAGGGTTTTCAGTAGGCAGGATTTCAGTGTCCCACCTTGACCAAGCACCCTGCAGCACTGCTTTGGCTAACTCACACTTGCCCATCCGGTGACTCCAAATATATAAATGGGGAGCAGAAAAGTAAAACAATGCAACTTCTTTGGACAGCTCACACACCCCTCTCCAATAATTATAAAACAAGGCAAATATATGACCGATCTAATTAACAGAATAGCTTTAGACTAGTGGTTCTTCACCTGGGGTGCAGACATCCCTAGAGGTGCAAGGCATTGTCCCAGAGCAGGAATCTTACATTCTTTCTTAATTGCTCAAGTGTACCTATGTTTAAAACAGGTGTTTTTTTTTCAGAGGGTACAAGGGCATATTTTGAAAATTCAAGGCTGGCAGGCAGCAGAAAAGGTTAAGAACCACTGCTTTGGGCTAATAGTTTTCTCTATCAGAAAGACCACACACTATCTATTCATCCCAATTTAAAAAAAAGTATCCAAATACCACCTGGAAAAATTATTCACAATATTCTCTACCAAAAGAAAATATTTTGAATTATTTTTCTAGAAATCACACCAGAATAATTATGGGGACATATCCTTACGTTTATTCAAACTCTCTGCATGAATATGTTTTTTCCAGAACGTGACTGTTTTACACTTCCTTCCTCCTCCCCATCCCTTTGTCTCTTCTTTTAGAGCATCACAGATTTTGTGATTAAACAAGTCAGATGTAGTCTGAAAAGTTCTCCCACGAATGTTGGATATTTTGTTTTGTTATTTAAAAAGAACCACTCCCAAAACCCTTGATTATACATTTTTTTTAAAAAAAGCACACACTGTATTAGAGCTATCTTCAAAAACAATGAGATTTTGAATTTATTCTGATTAAATCACAAAAAAGTCCCTTTCGTCTCTGTGTGTGTGTGTGTGTGTATATATATACATACATATATATATATATATATACATACATACATACGCACACAAACACACCCACCCAGTATGAATACAGCATCTTCGGATGGTTCCTGCCTGAATCACTTAAGTCCTTGGAAAAATGTTCAGTTTCATTCTCCCAGTTTAGAGAAATTGTTCTCCTGTTGCCTGTCAAGTTCTTTTTCTCTCAAGAGTTTCTGGTTCTCAGCTCTCAATCTGCCCAGTTCCTGTTCTAACTGACTTACCCGGGGGTCCTCTGTCAAGTCCCCTGCAAACTTCTTATTCTCCATCTGCAAGCGATTGTTCTCATCCTCCATCCTGGAGAGACACTTCTCTAACTCCAAGTACTCCTTAATTAACTCCTGTTTGCTCATGTTCTGTAGACTCTCTACATGATACCTCTCGTATGTCTCTGAGAAGTCCTTCTGGAGAAATTCACTACCATCCCCTCCCATCCCATCACTGCCACCATCCTTTTCTTCCACAAAGTCATCCTCGCTGGTCTCATCTGACTTGGTAGCAGACCTTTTGGGGCAAAGGCTTGTCTTCAAATCAGGTTCTTCTTGGTCATGATCTTCCATCAGGAACTGTGTGGTGTTGTATGGTGCAACAGGCTGTCCTTTAGCAAACATCTCTGCTCGCACCCTGGAAGCCCGCTGGCTCTGCTTCTCATCAAACTTTTTCTTCTCTTCCCAGCTCAGCTTGTAATAAGGTTTCCAGTGTTTTTTCTTCTTTGAAGGGCGTCTCCTGTGTTTCTTTTTGCCCAATTGCTTTTCCTCCTCTCCACCAGACTGGGATCTACAGCTTTGGTCAACAGACCCACAGTATTCCTGACCCTGTAGGTCAGTTTCTCCATCATCCATGTTCTGGGTGTCTGCAGCTGCACCATATTTCTGTTCCTTAATCTGATTAATCCTTTTTTCCGGGGCATCCAAACTTTGGCTTCCTCCAACCACAGGAGCTGCAAGAACTGCACCAGGGACAGCATCTTCAGCACTCACTGGGCTACCATCCTGCTGCTTGGCCTCTCTCGGTTGCCACCTATCGACCATCTCTCTTCCTTGGAGCAGTTCCTGGTTGGTGGGTGGAGACTTGAGAAAAGGTCCCCCTTCACCGCTGTCTCCACCACCTGCACTCCTGCAGGGGGGGAAAGGAGATGTTTTGCCATTTGGTTGCTGTCTCAGGTTGGCAGAGAATGCAGCAGCATCAGTCATTGCCGGTGTGTGTTTAGCTTCCTCAGCCCAAACGCGACTGGTGGCTAATTCAGTCCAAGGATTGAGTCCCTCGTCCCTTGAAGGGGTGAAAATCAAATCAGTTAATAGTGCCTTGCAATGGTGCTGAAGCTGCCCGCTTTATAAGTTCTGCAAAATCAAAAGATCCTTAACCTTTTAGTGCAGCTTGCAAGCCCTTGCAGACCTCTTGCCACTCAATGCTAGAGCAATCTCTAAGCGGGATTTTTTCAGGATGCCTTTGCTGCTCTTCCTAGGGTGTCACAACCATCAACCCTTACAGAATAAGAGAGCAGCTGTCTTTGCCACCCAAAGCTCTTTAAACTTGCATTACCTTATGGGAGGCGTTGGAAGATCAATCTTCCCCTCAGTCTCTGCTTCTCCTGTTTGTCACAGCACAGAAAAGATGCACAGCTCAAACTGTAATAAGGACAACAGCAGAAAAAAAGTTCCAGATAATGCACGAGCCACAGCAATAGAGGCGGTATGTCCTCAAAAACACCTCGCAATGCAACAATAATATATAAAGAGGAAAAAAAGATCCGAGAGATGAAAAAGAGTTAAGCAGCAAGCATTCTCATTCCAATGCAGATAATCAAGAGTTAACTGTCCAAATCCAGGCAACAAGAGTTAACGTTACTCCAGTCTAGGCTCGAGTTAAAGGCAATCCCGGTGCCAAAGGGTATAAATGTTGCAAAGGTTGTTTTTTCTTCTCAATTTGGATCCCAGCAATTAAGTTTTAAAGAAAAAAGTTTTTCGTCCCAAGCTCCAGCAATTAAAAACAGTCCGGCCTCGAACGGGTTAAAAATGAGTTCCACCTCGGAGAGGAAAGAGTTAACCAGATGAGAAAGAGTTAACTCCTCCACACACCCAAAGTTCCAACGTTTCCCCTCCCTACAGTTAGCCCCACCCCCCCCTCTTCCACCTCTTTTCTCCTTTACTCCAGCGACGCCTGTTCTCAACTGCTACTCCTAGCCCGTTTCCTCGCCTTATATAAACGGGCCAGCCCCTTCACTTCAGTGCGCAGCCGCTTCTCGTTCTTCTGGTCCTAAGGTATCTCGGGATTTGTGGTTTCTTTTTCCGATCGATTGCCCAGTTCTCTCTTAACACAATGACTACGCTTCCCAGAATCGCAGCGGGGCACTGTTGTTCAGCCAGTCAATATTAAGGGTAGGCTGGACAAAGAATGAAACACTCCCTGATAGGCTGCCTAAATAACTAAAATATGAATGGCTGTAACTGGAGCCCCTCAATATTAGATGGGCCAATCAAAGAAGGAGTGTAGGAGGCGGTGGAGGAGATGGGAACTGGAATATACCAACAATTTATAAGAATTTTCAATTATGTGGGTGCTGAATAGTCCTTCAGAGTCTTCACAAACCGCATCTTAAAACGAATGCCGCGCCAGGTTCTTAATCTTTCTTAATGGAGTTGGCGGAAATAGCCTTATATAAGTTTCCCTCAATAAAGAATATGGTTGTGCCCAAAAAGTAGTCCCCATACAATGGATAGATTAAGAGGATTCTGTAATGCGTCTCGCGTAGAATTGCGGATTTTCAGCAACTCTTCGAGTATTTAGGATGAGCAGTGATGTCATCTGATAGCAAAAAAGATTTGGACAAGAGAGTTGAGTAGGAAGCTCTTGATTGGCGGAAGAACATTATTCATTGTGTAAAGAAACAAGATAAGTTAACCTATGATGGTGCCCGATCAGCGTGGAGGGAGTTGTAAACAAACCGAAGTTAGAAATTAGTCCCGTCTTAAAGGCGCAGAGTAAGCCTTCCCGATAAATCAAATGATGTAATTGGAGGCCTGGAAAGGGGATCGTAGACTAGTGGTTAAAGACTGGTTTCTCGTCGAACTCGGACCTCTAATTTCCGTTGCTCTTTAGTCAGTGGAAGAAATATGCGAGTTGCAACTGAATAAAGCAGAAAGAGTTTATTAGCCAGCACTGCTGTTTTCTCCTTCTGGGCCGGGAGGGGTGCGTGGGTGTTACAGCGACAGCGAGCGTCTGATTTCTAGGAAGGGGACCGCAGAACTTGAGACCTTTGAGAAAAATGCAGAAGCACCCCCCTTCCATCGATTAAAACTCACAGGGGAAAGTGCACTCTGCATATGCTCAGGAGCCAGGTCACCTTGGGGGTTTTGCTTCAGATGCTGAGGGGTGTAAGGTTAAGTGCTGCTGCTGCCAAATAGGAAAAGAAACGGGTCTTTCCCCGCATTGAGCAGAGGCTGGAAAGCCAAGCGCGTTGGCTCTGATCCCTAAGTGGAGATGCAGATCAGGAACACTTTTAGCAGAAGGAAGAACTGTAAGGAGGCCTTGGCTGGAGAAGGGCGTCCTTTACCATCTTAGCTGTTCACCTGACCCGTCCCGTCCCTTCCTACAACCTGGCTTAGCTCCAGAACTGAACTACTGTGGCCTTCCTTGCTGTCCACACTGTGGAGGTGTATCTGACCCTGCATTTTGCGAAGGAAGAAGAGGCTGGCATGGCTTGTAATGTTTAAAGGTACAAGATCTCCGTTGGCAATGCTTGGGGCCAAAAAGAGAGCTGGTGTTTGTCCCCTGAAAATGTCCAGTAGAGAAAAGATGAAATAAACTTGAAACAGCATGTTATATGTATACCTGTGAATCTCATGTTAGTGTGAGTGTAACTGCATTTTATTAAAATTATTTATGTAAGCATTAACACTTTTTAGTGTTGGAAAGCAAGAGTTTTAAGCCACTAAAATTGGGTCGTCTTATTGGGCTTGTACTACTTTTCTTGTTCGTTTCAGTTCAGCAAAGACAGCCTTGCTATGTCTGCTGCATGCTGATATTGTACCAAAGATTGATGCCTTACTGCTATGCAACATTTCTCTGTAGCATAATCATTTTGAGAGTACTGTGAAATGCAAAATGGAACAAATGGAGCACTGCACCGGCAAAAATGTGATGTGTCAGAAACAACCCTGCTATCAGTCAGCGTTCTATTTCCGTCTAAATTTATGTTAAAAGTATTTTTAATTTTATCATTTGGAGCATCTGTTACTTTCTTTTGTCCTTATCACACAATCTTCTGAGGCCGGGGTATTATAAAGAAAGAGAATTTTAAAAGCTTGAGATGCTTCAGAATTAGCAATCTAAATTTAAAACAAGAGGGAGACCCATTTATTTTTACCACTGCCCTGTCTGGCTGTGGAAACAGCATTGACTCAAGAGGCATAAAGCAAGAACCGGCCTGAAAACTACAAGGGACCCTAATATCCTTTTTGTGACCCCTAGACCACCTTCAACCACAACTGTTGAAAGTCTGACTGGGTTTCTCACATTTTCGGCAGACTATAATGTTGTAGAATAACCCCCCAAATTTGCTAAGAAATCTCCTTAAACCAAGGGAAATAGAGAAAATCCTGTGTCTGCCCTTTTATGTGACAATATCCTGCCCACTTTGCTTTATTATCTTGCTTACTGTGATATTTATTAAATTTGGTCCTGAGGAATTGCTTGCTGATGGACTAAATCATGTTTGTTTTAATCATGGCTTTTTGATTAATTAGCTGCGTTCTTACATCAAATTTATAAATAATAATTTATAACCACAGTGGCTTGGTTTACACAATAAACGCACTAATGGCTTACATGTGATGTCTGAAACCAGCTAATTGTGACTTATTCTACAATACATGATGGCTTAGTGTGATGTGAACTTCCATCTAAAAGGCCAGATTTTCCAAGGCCTGTTCCAAAAGCTTGTAGAAGAACTGGGATTCCAGTATCTTAAAAATGCCCTTATTGAATGGGTCCTTTTAAAATTATGATTCGACTAATATCACTGTCAGTACAACCTCACTGAAGATTATCCAGAAAAAAACCCCATGAATACAGAAAGTAAAAGTGATTAACACCTTGAAAATAAAAGAGTGTAAAGGGGCTTGAGAGAATGCAAGTTGCCTTAACTAAGGTGCACTCTTTCATAACAAAGACCGTGTTCTAATCAGGTTCTAGCTCTAGAGCAGAAAAGTCACACCTTGTGCTGATTTATTTTGGCCATGGCTCTCACATTGTGCTGAATTGAAACTAAATCATGTCAGTGATCCATGAACCAATATCTTCCGCAAAATCTGGGAAATATAACAATGCAGTTCACCATATATAGATATCACTGAATGCAATGAACATGGTTCTATGAGAGTATAAAATAATGAAGCCCAGAAAAGAGAAGTGGGTATCGTTTGAATCAGATTTTACTCTTTTAACGCCATGGGCAACTCCCTGCAGTTTTCTAGACAGCATTTTCAGAAATGACCGCCCATCAACTTCTTCCTAAGACCAAGCCTGATCCAAGTTCACCCAACTGGCTTTTTTGCCCAAGGAAGGACTAGAACTCGGCTTTCCTGCTCTAGTCCACCACCTTAACCATGACAAGACCAAACTGGCTCTCCTAAAATATTCTACTGGATAAAAGAAAATTGTTAGAGATTATCTAACAATGCAAATATTTGAATGTTTTGTTCATAAGCAAATTTTGCACGTTTCTCTGCCTGGTACTATCCACATTTAGTACTTGGTGGGAACTGCAGTCCAGAAGACTCGTGAGCGGCAGGTTAGTGTGTTTATTGTTGGTGTAGGATATTAACACATGATGCCAATTCATCATGTAGCATCATCATGTGAAATGAGATAAATACATCCGTCTTTGTG
Source organism: Anilios bituberculatus (assembly GCA_022379055.1). Taxonomy (NCBI): domain Eukaryota; kingdom Metazoa; phylum Chordata; class Lepidosauria; order Squamata; family Typhlopidae; genus Anilios; species Anilios bituberculatus. Next base: position 7,412 of record JAJFZI010035072.1, read on the forward strand.
TCAGAGCTTGCCAAGAAAACATTCTTTTTCAGCTCTGTCAAGCCTTGCTCGCCCAAGATCTTTTCAGATTCTACCAGCAGAGGTGACATGGGGCCTTTAGCATTACGGATTACATCAAACAGAAGTCCTTTCTTTTGCTCCGCAGAAGACTTAGCTTTTGCACAAAGCAAGTTGGCTTTGGGATCGTGACCTCTTTCTAAAGAGCAAAGAATGGCTACGAAGATACTTTATAATGTGACAACTGACTATTTTATGCGATAAGAATTTGTTCTTGAAATGTTTTCCAGTTTTATTAGAAAGTAAAAATAGCCCTTGTTTATCAGAGATGCTTTTCTTTCCCCTTTTTCTTTACGTGGGGCTAAATAGTTATATTGCTGATAGCAGAAAAGAATGGTTTTTTCTCCCCCTTTTAAGCTGCTTCCTAAACTTTGCAGGCCAGGTGTTTGGATAGGCTGTTCCCCCATCATGGGAAGAGCAATGTCTTTGCAGGTGTCTATTGGCAACGGTCCCTCTCACCAGTATTGGTGAGATTTCGTTTTTTTTTTTTTGTTTTGGTTCTCTGAAGGGAACTCAAGATCTAATCTTCTCTATGCCCTTGTTTTTCTTTGGCATGGCAGGAATTTGTCCCTGCCAAAGATGTCTTGATCCGGTGCTTGTACAAGATAAACAGAGTTACCAGCTCAGAGCCTCACCTTTCAGAACTCCCTGGGTTTGGATTAAACTGTGACGTCAGATTGCCAAATGCCCATGGAAAAACCAAAACAGAAGCTGACCAGTCAGTCTTCTCTTGTGCCACAAGAGGCTGCTGTTCAGAAATAGCAGGCTTTAATTTTTTCAAAGCAGGCGGATGATAGCATCATGCTGTATTCAAACTGCAATTAAGTCTCAGCTACAGTGACGTGTAAGAGCTAACAATCCCGGTTCAGCTGGATTTATTGGTTACAGACCCAGCCACAGCAACTCAGGTGCAAAAATGAAATTCAGCAGAGGAAAAGATGTGAAATTCCATTAATGCCTTGATAATGTGCTTTGTTCAGGGTTTCTGAAAGTATTTGTGACTAGAATGCAAGTCATGGGCTTGCATAGACATGCATGTCTGATGGTTTTAGAACATAAGAATGTAAGAAAAGCTTTGCTGGATTGGACCTTTGGGCCATCTAGTCCAGTAGTTTTGTTTGCTCAGTGGCCAATTGATCATCCAAGGAAGCCCACAAGCTGAATGTACCCAGAGGTGGTCAAGGCTAGTAGCCATTGATTACCTTGACGTCCATGAAATGGCCCAACCTGTTTGAAGTCAATCAAGCCGGTAGCCAGCACATCTCGTGAAAACAAATCCCAATACTTAATTTTGTATTGCATTATTTTTTTTTCCTTTGTCCTAAAATTTTCACTGAATTCAATTTCATTGGGTGACGTTTGATTCCAATATTTTGGGGAGGGGAAAAACACTTTTCTGCATCCACTTTGTCCATATCATGCATGATTTTATGTCTCAGTCATAACTCCTTTCATTTGATGATTTTATATTATCTCAATCATGACTCCTCTCCAGACTAAAAGACCCCAGCTATTTTGACTTTTCTTCACAGTGAAGCTTCTCCTGCCCCTTGATCATTTTGGTTGCCCTCCTGTGAACCCCCAATATTCCTTGAGATACGGCAACCAGAATTACACACCACGCTCCAAGTGTGGTTGTACCACTGAGTTATTAGCATCTCTATTTTTTCTGTATTATTATCCCTAACATGCTGTTGGCCTTTTAAACAACTTATGCTCACCATATTGATACTTTCATTGATCTGTTAACCATTACTCCCAAGATCCCTTTTTTCCTCAGTCATTATCAGCTCTGAATATCACAAATTTATACAGGTATGTAGGATTTTTAGTTCCAATGTGTATCACTTACACATTAAATGACATTTGCCATTTTAGTGCCCATTCCCCAAATGTGCAGAGATCCCTTTGTAACTCCATGCAGTCTTTTGTTTTTACCACACTAAAGCGCTTTGTTTAGGTCTTTAAAAAAACTCTCATAATTAACTTAAATTCCACTGCTGGATTTACTCAAACTCCTTGCAGCATTTCATGACCAACCACTGCTGAAAGCACTCATCAGAGCTCCTATTTACTGGTGTGTGCACGTGGGGGAGCAATTACATTTTTGAAAAATCCACACACTTCCACCCTCTCCAAGGACAGCAGCAATATACAGGCCCTTTATGTTAAGTATGCTACACCTTTTACTGCCTGATATTTTTTATCTATTGAAAATAATTGGGTACCTCTTAGCATGAATTTGATTGAACACATTTTGAATATTGTCAGGGTGACTTATAAAATTAATAATATTAACAGAAGTGATGAATGCTGTTTAATTCTGTTAGCTAAAGTAAACCAATGTTTTTATAGTAGCAACATCAGCATTTTTTTCTCCAATCAGAATTGATGTTGTTGTGCATATTAAAACACTGGAAAGCTCTTGACTTGGGCAAAAATGTCACTTTTTCTATTTGCTCATATCACCTGGCACAATTATTTGGGAGGAGACATTGCAATCTGATCAGACCCTATTTGAACCTGGGCAAAGACCTGTTATATATTTCATATTTATACCCCGCTCTCTTCCAGAAGGTCTGGAAGCAGTTATTTGCCACGTACACGGGGTTTAATTTATGAAGAGAGATTTGGGATTAACATTAGGAAAACTACTTTATGCTATGAGGATACATCTGGAGAAGAGATGCAACTGTCTCTAGAGCTTTATTGCAGCTTTTCAGACAGAACCATTGGTTGGTGATTTATTTATATATTTTTTCTTATTCATAACATGCTCTTTTTCCAAAACTGACCGGTGTACGTTCTTTAAGTTACTGTCTCTGCAACCAGCCTGTGAAGTGGGTTACGCTGGAGGTAGGTTTGAGCCCACGGAGTCTGGATATTACAATTTGCACTGCCTCATTCCCCTGGTGGTACTCTTGCTCCAATTTCATTTGTTACGACATATGATCTTACTATTAGCTCTTTGACTGCTATGCTTGCCCAGCAAGGAATTGTGGATAATAAACCCCACCTAAGTAAAACACATTTAAATCCTCTGGAGGCCAAGACTTAAGAGACCCATCAGTTTTTCTCCTATGGATTCCCTTATTTCCTCCTGATTCATGGTAATTGTTCTAGATTTATGCCAGAGACAGAAAACATTTTGGGGGGCTGAGAGCACATTTTGAATTTCAAGAGCATTTTATGGGCACTCTTAATAAACAGCTGCTCTCAAGAATCTTTTGCCTTCACAAAATAAAGTATGTGCTGGGCATGGACAGTCCAAAGCCCTACGTCAGGGGTGCCCACACTTTTTCATCATGCGAGCTGCTTTTATACATACCGAAGTGAAAGTGATCTACCTCGGGCGATACGTGCGCGCGCATGCGCA
>JAJFZI010036049.1:0-11347 GCA_022379055.1 Anilios bituberculatus
GATCCCACAAGCAGCCATTCCCATTCTGATGACATTACCTAGCCTGATCATGAAATATTCGCTGCAAGAGAACCAAGAACCCAACAGTTCAGCCCTGAGTTAAACATATTCTCCTTTTGGACCTAGAGAGAACCTCTTCAAATAACTATCCCAACTCAGCGTTCAGCTTGGTCTAAAACCATCAACTTTGTCAAAAAGCACCAATTCTTCCTAATTTGGCTAAGAAAAGGGCATTAAAGAAGTGCTGAGAGTTTATTTAATGATGTTCGTTAGAGACAGGTTGCCTCTTTCTTACATGCGACTACAAAGGGCAGTAATTGTCGGGGCAGAATTTAACAACCATTCTAAATAAGCCTTTACAAACCATTATTGGGAATTAAACCAGAATGCTGTGGGGTGACCGGCCCCAGAGACTTCAGTTCCCATCTTCAGGAGATGACAGAGGGAACTCAGCAAATCAACCAGTCACAAGGCAGATCTAGACACACAACATTATGATTCTGGGGAAAGAGGCAGACGCTGGATGAAATCTCTCAGAGCATCTTTCTGGCCTCTGCGGAAGACAGAATGCTGAATCAGATGAGTCTTCTGGAAAGACCCAAATGGCTGAAAGTAATTCTGTTCCAGGTTCAACAGTCTTCCGTGAGAAGAGAGACACAGCACAACGGGAGTCACAACCCCCATTTCCACTCCTGATCCTTCCAAATGAATCTGAAGCCAACCAGCCAAGGGTCTCCAGCTGACTGACAACTGAGTACAAAATATAATATTCAGTCACTTCCCCAGGACCCCCCCCCAAAACAAATCTGCCACAGTCCTTGAGAAACAAAAAAATCTTCTCTACCCAGAAAGGAAATGTGAAGACCTGCTCCCTCCCCTGTGGCATTTGGACTGGATAGGTTGAAACAAACCAAAAGAGGGGAGCTCAGCTATGGCCACAAGTCGAGGTATGTCAGAGTTGGGTGGCTTTGGGAAGCCCTGTGATTCAGAGTGGAAAGCAGAGGAGATAGAGGGGTGCAGAGAATCTGGGGCTGTCTTTGTGAACAGCGGTGCTTGGTGGGCCACCCAACCTATGGCGCTGGCTGATGGCTGTGCTTGTGACCCGAAACTGCACAGGTCAGCAGGGAACTGAGCAGAATATAGCTGCTACACCAGTACTGTTACTTGCGAGGAGGAGATTTTGTTAAACCTAAAACTGGAAAGACTTCTCAGAGATTGTTCAAGCAGTCATACTGTTGCCAACCTGAAGGAGCAGGCATTTGCTGGAGGTGGTGTGTGCAGGAGAGGATGGGGACGTTCTTCAGATAACGCCCAGGACAGACGGAGCCCTGAGTGAACATCCAACCTGAAGAAAACCTGGACACTCTGGCTAAAGCCCAGCCCCCGGGGAGGACAGAAGGCAAAGGTATTTCCTGGCCAGAACCTCCCTGTGGATTAAGGTCAGCCAGCAGCAGTACAGCGGTTGCACACTCCATCTTCCATCTCTCCCCAGCAAAGGCTGGCTTTTGGTAGCTTAGCAACACGGAGAGGGATGGCGTTTTGAGTAAAACACATTGGAGAAGTTCTGGTTAAAAAAACATTGGAGAGAATGAGGCGAAAGGGTTCCATGGTCAATGTTGGTATATAGTAAATTAGAGCATCCCTTCCTGTTCTCTCCGACTTGCTGGAACCCATCCCTAATTGAAGGACCCACCTCCCCAGTTGCTAGGATGGAAGCAGGCCTGGGAGGATGGTTTGCCTCAAAGCTTTCAAGCAAACATGCCATCAAACCTGCCCTGTGTAGCTGAACAGTGAGTTACAGCAGATCAGGGCCATTTCCTCGCCCTCTAACCAGAACTGCAGGCTGCCTTCCTCTTGCAAAGACAGCCACCAGTTGGGTTTCTGACTGGGTTGACCAAATTTCCTGTACTGTTATTTTTCTCTGGCGGAAAAGGACAAATGAATGGGAGTGAAACGGATGGCTCTTCTCTCTCTCTCTCCAGCAGCAAATCCTAAAAGCCAAATGAGTTTGCTTCACTTTCTTTCAGGCAAGTGCCCTGAATGGAATCAAAAGGAACACAGAATCATAAACATCAAGAGACCCTCGAAAGCTTAATCCATTTCCTGCTCCGTAGGGGAATCGATTTCTGCAGCATCTCCAGCAGAAGGTCATCCGCTCTGTTCAAGCCCCTCCAGCAAAGGTGAGCCCCCACCTCCTGGTCTTGTGGGTTAAGTCTCCCTGATATACATCCAGAATCTCTTTCTTATAGTTTAAACCCACCATTCCTCGTCTTCTGCAACGACTTGGAATAAATCTTCTGCCCAATGGTCTTTCTGGTGGCTCTAACGTTTCCTGCAACATTTCGCCTTCCAGCCCAGACATTTCCCACAGATGGAGGAATTAGCATTCTCAGGACTCCTGGGCCATTTGTGACTAATATTAAATACCAATGACCAAATGCTATTGAGATCAGGATCTCAATGTCCACAGGAGGACAGTTTATGAGCTCAGGGCCCCAACAGAGAGGCCATCCAGAAAATTTCTGCATCAGACAAGTCACGTTCTTGGAAGTTTCTCTCCTAAGATTACTGAAGGGGTAGGGGAGAAAGGTTACTGAAACGCCAGCCCCTGGATTGACTTCCGTTTGAAATCCATCTTATGTCTCAGTCTCTTCTTGAACCATCACTTCTCTGTTAAGAGACCGCCAGCAGAAAACTGACCATCACTGGAAATTTCAATGAGATCCGTTTGCTTGTTGGCTGTTTGTTCTAAAAAAGCAGGTGGGGTCCCCCTCCTGTGCATCAGCTCTACTGCCTACATAGGAGTGGAGAGATATTAACATAAATGTGCCCTTGCACACAACTGGGCGCATGAGCAACCTGAAGAGTTGATGGAAATCAGAGGAAGTCCAGGAGTTGGAAATGGCGAAAGGAGTGTGTAAGTGTCATCCATTCTGTATATATGTTGCGGTCTCTCTTATGCGTATAAAAGGGATGGCGCTTATATCTCTTTGTTTTCTATTATAATTGTTTTGATATTATTTCTTGTACTGTATTCATATTATTGTATTGTACTGTATTGGTATTGCTTGCTATTGTTTTGACTTTATTGTTTTGCGTTATTGTATGCATTGTATTTTCTATTATGTTTATAAGCCACCCGGAGTCCCTCTTCATCATCCTCCTCCTCCTCCTCCTAACAGGAGGCGGCGGCTGCAGACGCCTCTGAAAACCACTCTTTAAAAAATTAATACATTTCAATTTACCTTTCTGCACTTCACTTTGATGTCAATTACAGGAAGGTTCTGTGGAATGAGCTATTGGATGTTGGAGGAATGTCCTCACTTTTTGCCAGAGGAGAAAGAAAGACCATCCGCGAGGAGAATGTTTTGCTCAACCTCATATCCTTTTGCCTAGGTTTTCTGGCTGGTATTGTTAAGAACGAATAAACCATGTTCCAAGGAAAGAAGGTGTCAGTTTCAGATTTGTCCATCTCTGGGCTGCTTCCCATGGTAGGGCTGGCGGCTGAAAAGGCCCCATGAGAGGGAGAGTGTGGGACGGCAGTGCTTTAGGCACTTCTGAGAACCTGGTGCTCACCTGCACATCTTTGCTCCAGGGTGAAATCACACCCAGGTCAAGAATGACAGGCTCAGAGAGTTTCCTGGAGAATAAGCAGCAAAGGATGACTATCATATATCCTTTGTATACAGGGCTAGATTAACACCTTTAAGTGCCCTAAGCACACTGAAAGATTTTGCTGCCCCCCACGTATGTAATTCAAAATATAAACAATCATAAACCATAAAATAAAATTTTATTTTTCACACACACACAATTTTGGGGGGGTGCCCTAAGCACACGCTTGATGCACATCATTGTAAATCCGGCCCTGTTTGTGCATTTCGGACTAAGAAACGGAAACAGTGCATGTATTTGGCCGGTCGTGGGGAAAGTCAGAAAAGTGCAAGTGCGACAGGGAGACAAGGAAGAGAAATCTATTTCCTGCCTTTCCCAAGAAAAAGAGCCACCCTGATGCTATAGTTAGGGGCAACTACAGAATTTTATTTTATAAAGTTTTGAGATGTTATTGTTATATTTGATGTACAGATTACAATTGCCTTATTAAAAGCAAATGGTATTATTATTTCTTGCCAAACTCTAATCCCAGTGAAATTATTAGTTTTCTTCAGGAAGAAGAAAACTTTATCTCACAAAGTTTATGAATTCCCCAATTATGAAGGAGAGTAAAAGTGTCACTTCTGGGCTCAAACACACTTTTGCAGACAAAATTGCTCATTTTGATTTGTTCAAAGGTGCAAAATGTCTGGCCAGCTGGCCAAGATAAACCACCTAGTTCCTCCATCAAGTCAAGATCTTCAAAGAGGCCACTCCAATTTCCTTTTCTCAAAGTAGCAAAAAGAAGGGAACTATTAACTCCTTACCTTCCTTATGATTATATGCAGGAAGATGGTCCCTTCTTTCCTGTGCAATTTGCATCATCTCTCTCTTCCTCCTGTACCCAGAGGACAGTCCTGAGATCTAGGAAACTTAAACTGCTGTTTAGGATACTTGCTGGGTTATGTATTCCATCCAGGTGTAAGGGACAATTCAGGGTATTAGTGGGTTGGAGATGATGGCTTTAAATTTATCATAAGGGGTCATAACAAGGTATGGAAAAAGCAAAGATTGGTTTCAGATACATTCATACAGAGTTTGGCTTCAGCAACTTATGGAGTGCAGGGGTTCTTCAAGGCAATAACTTGGCATCCAGGACTGAACCATGAAGGAGTGGAAACCCTTTTCTGGGAAACCCTTTTTCCACAGGTCCAGCACAATGGTCTGCAGAACAGATATTCCTAGACCAAACTGGGTCAACTCCAGCTCACAAATACAGAAAGGCCTCCTGCTGTAGGCAATTGCTCTGTCCCTACTTTCACCCTTGTGAGATGGGAGAAGGGGACCATCAGGACAGGGCTGTTGGATCAGGCCAAGGTCTTTCAACATCCAGCATTTTGCTTCTCACAGTTACAAAGCAGATGTCTCTGGAGTGTTTGCAAGCAGGACGTAGAGCAAAATGGGAAGCTACCTCTGACCAGCATCCCGTGGGACACCATGATGTCCCCCAACCCCCTTTTCAGGCCATCCAACTGAGCGGCCATCACATGCTTTGGGGATATATTTATTTAAAAGATTTGTATGTCACCCAATCGGTATGACTCCGGCTGGCTGACAACACCGGTAGTGATATAATTAACGGCCATAAGCATTACAGTAAAAGCTAAATGCTGGAGATAACCTCGCAAGGTTTTCAGGACTCTCTTGAAAGAGGCCATCCTGATCTCCCCAGAATGGTCCCATAGCCAAGTAGACAAAGGTGATCTTTCTCCAGTGAGGGCAGCTGGGACACGCCCTCCTGATGGGGCTGATGTTAGGAGGGGGAAGGTCTCTGGGGAGGGTGTAGGTCCTGTGTTGCAAAGGCCCACAAGTTATTTCTGTGTTAAGCGAAGGAGTGCCTTTCTTTGGGCTATTCAAAATCTCCCTCCAATCGGCTTTACTGGGGAGCCTCTGGTCCTGGGTTTAGAGGGAGGGTGAGAAATATCCTCCTGCCCATGTGTGGTTTTATTTACCTTAATTATATCCAATATTTTAGCCTTTTCTTGCACAAAATGCAATAGAGCCCCCGACCATTGGTTGCTCTCTCTACTTTTCTCAGCTCTGTTATATCCTATGTCAAAAACGGCAATCCTTAAGGGCCACTCGGAAGCTTCAACTGGTCAACACATCGGAGCAGCCCCCCTCCCACTGTGCTTCTGAGGGCAATTTAAGGTGATGGCTTTAACCTACAGAGCTCTTTATGGCTCAGGGCCAGGTTATCTGTCAGATGGCCTTCCTGCCAGGGGCTCATCCACAAGGTGCCTCTGCTGGATGTCCCATCAGTGAGGTCTTCCCAGTGGATGCCCCTCTTTACGGAACAATTTCTCCCCAGACATCAGGATGACCTCCAGCCTGATGGCCTTTTGCAGGGCCTTAAAATCACGGCTGGGCCTCAAGCCTGGAAGATCTCAGGGTTTGGACAGGGGGACTTGAATAATGCATATCCTTGCTGCCATCTGTAATGTTACATGATGTTCTTGGGACTTTTATGATGTATTTCAGATATATGGACTTTGGTACCTGGAGTCCTACAGTAAAGAAATACAAATGAATAAATACAACTGGGATAAATAAAATTGTATACAATATTCTGGATGCAGATTCAATGTCAATTTTCATAAAGATGCGACAGTTTTGTCCTCAGGCTTATTCTTTATCATCCTGAGCACAAAATGCTCTTTCTTCACAAACTGTGCCTGACGAATCCATACTTTTAATAAACTGTTATGATCCCATGATATTTTCCCTGGTTAGATACAGACAGCTCAGACCCCACTGATCAACAGGTGAAAGCTACCAACATGCATGACTTTGGATGCACTTCAATTGAACTTCTTTTTCCCTCTTACTTTCTCTTCGGGGGCTCTTTAACCACCTGAATAGTTTATAATAATCTGAAAACTTGGCCATCTCTCTGTATACTCCTAAGTAAAGATTATTTACGAACAAGGTAAAAAGCACCACTCTCATGACAATTTTGCGACAGAATTTCCCCCACGGAGAAGAGAGAAGTCTTGACCATGACAGTTTGAATCCCCATAGGTGGACTCAAGAGGAAAACCTTTTAGAAAAAGCAACCACTGACCTCCCCAAGCTGAAATGCAAGCAAAACTAACCTGGATAGAGAGCTGCCTTGAGGAGCATCATCCAAGGTACAGGTGCTCCATAGCTAGTACCCATATCATTGTGACAAGCTCCTTCCTAGAAGCATGGGTGAAGGTCAAAGCCTCCAGGAGGCCATTTCTAAGAAGAATCCAAGCGTTTTTGAAATTCATCTTGATATCAGACAAAACTTTATTCCCCGGGAATAAACTCCAGGAAGATAAAAGATCCATCAAAATCTGTAGACTTCTTCAGCAAAGCTATCCAATCCCAGCTCATAACCAGACGCATCTGAGCAACTAGCCTAAAAGCCATCTTGGGGAAGAGCATAATTCCTCCTCCAAAGAGTCACCAGGGGGGCCTTCCAGGTCTGCTGAGCTCTACACAAAGGGTTTTTCGTTTGTACATCAATTTACGTGGCACTCAAATGCTCTATGTGGAGAAATCCTCAGACCCTCCATGGAACACCACAAAACACACACCTTAATCCCATTGGGGTCCCTGAACCCAACAGCCCTGGAACTTCTCCATGTCTGAACTGCTGCTCCGTGATCTGTGCCTCAAAAAGGTGCCTCTAGAAAACTGTTTCTCCCTTTGAGAACTTGAGCTGAAGGAGAAGCAGGAGGGAGAAGGAAACAGTTGCTGGTTTAGTGATGCATTTAGCCTGTAACAAAACTGCAACCCGGAGTCCAGTCCTGGCAACAAAATGAAGCAAATATTTGTAGCCTTAGAATTAGCAGTTTAATTTTAGCTCACCAAACACTAAATACAACATTTCATGAGTCACGAAGACATGTGTTTTGTTTTGTTTTTAATGTAATGTTACACAGAGTCACCACTAACGTGGTCTGGATGTTTGTGTTTTTCTGAGATCTGCCTCTTTGTTCCTTCCCAGCGCTGCCTCCACCACCGCTGCGGCAGCAAAGGCCCACTGGAGTCTTTTGTGCATTCATCTGGCTTCCACCCCCACCCCCTGCAAAAACTCCACCATCAGCAAAGCCTTCGCTTTCCTCTCTCCTCTGCAGACAAAGGTCTTTGGGGAGGGAACGTGGATGTCAGTGCAAAGGATCCATTGTGCTGCAAGGTTTCCTTTGCCTGAAGGATGGATCCAAGATTACTCTACAACACAAAGTCATTTTGCTGATTAAAATAGCACACTCCTCTCCCCCACGCTTGTTTCTTCAGGACCGAGAGGAAAATATAGAAGGTTTTTTTTTTTTAAAAAAAGGGCTACTAAAAAATTAATGTTTGGCACAGTGGAAAGGGAGGGAGGGAGGAAGAAAGTCCTCTCACACTAGCCCCCCCCCAAAAAAAAAACTGTTTTGGCAATGATTCTTCAAAGGTGCTTCAAAAGTTAGAAGATATTTGTGGGGGGATATAATTATGGGAAAGCACCAAGAACAAAGAACGACAGAATAACCTTGGAATAACAAAACTCCTCTCTTTCTTATTTCCTTTTACCTCCTCCCATACAATTCACATTCCGGCCAAGAATTACTTCTGGCTGATATTTCGCCCCTGCCAGAAATGCAGTGGAAGCAAAGGATTGACAGACACATTTAAAAGTCCACATTCCTCGGGGCTCCCACTGCCCTGCTCCAACGCTCCCCTCCAGCTCAGCCCCACTGAGAGGACAAGCAAGGCTTCATCCAATGGCTAACGCCTTACCCAGCGGATCTGTGGAAGGAGAGAGAGCCACCCCGTGCGCCAGGCGGCTGCGTTTGGCGAAGGGACGGCCACCCTCCAGAAACACAAAGGAGGCAGACAGACATCTTGGAAAACTGCAGGCAGGAGGCAGAGGAGAGGGGAGGGGAGGGAGACCAAAGGGAGAACTTACATTTGCAGAATCCGCCAAGACACCACCCTGAATGGCCGTGGGGCTGCAGAGAGGAAGGCAGTCATGGAGGAGGTGAGCAGAGACCCCAAAGGAAGGATCAGCCGGTCGCAGAGGAGACAACAAGGATCTAGTTATTCAGCTGACACAGACCTCCCCCTCCCCTCTCCGAACAGCTGTGGGGGCCATGATGCCTCCTGCACACGGCACGTACATCGCCAGGACGGCTGCGGCACGGCATTGAGTTGAGGAGGAGCAGGCTGGCCTGCTGCTGCGGGAGGCAGACGGAGGCTGCTCCTCCTGGAAGGGGAAGGAGCCACACCCGACAGGCTAAGGGGAAGCGGCCTCTGCCTCCCTGGCCGCCTCCTCCACAGCACTGAGTTGCCGCTTTCCGAATGCACGCAAGCTGCCCATTCCTCCCCACGCATGCATTTTGCAAGTGGGTTCCCCCCCCCTGCTGCAGACGCCTTCCTTCCGCTACCTCAGATGACCCACGCAACCGCGCCGGCTGCAGGGCAGCTGTTGCGTCGCGCGCACGCTCTCTGCGCCTTGCTGTTTAGCACCCAAGCGTCGCCTCCTCATTGCAATCCCACATCCCAGGTGAGCTGCCCCCTCCCTCCCTCTGATGCAGCCTGGAAGCCCTGCCACTGCACAGGCTCCAGATGACCTTCCCATCACGCTTCAAAGGGCAAAGAAGTCCTGGCCAGCTCCCAGGAAGCGCCACCCAGCCAAAGGGGAGATGCCCCCTCCTAACCAATGTTCTCCTGGCACCAAGGAGCTGACCATCCTCCTCCCTTTTACTCTCCCTGTCTTTGAAAAGCACCCTTGGTCCAAGAACAGGTGATGGCCACCTTGCAGCGCTTGGCCGGTGAAAGCAAAGGCTTGCGGCTTTCGAAACTGGCACACACGCACACATTCCTGAGTCCCTTTCACAAGTAGCCCTGCCACTGACCCAGGATCTGCACCAAATCCTCCTACAATTTTGCAGGTCTTCAGGAGCATCAGGGAGGGTGGCAGTCTAGTGAACAAATAAATAAATAAAATCTCCACAGACCCCGTCCAAGCGGGAGCTATGGGGCCTTTCTCAGTTCCCAGAGCCTCCGTGGAGCTGCCAAGGAAGCCCTTTCCGAGCGAGAGGGGCAAGCAGTCTGAATCCAATATCCCATGGGCCCCTGCCATGGCCTGTCCGGAGAAAAGGTTTGCAGTGGATCTAAACCCCTCTCTGGGTGGCCAAGAGGTCCCATAATTCCCAGCCAACCCCAGAAAAACACAACCTGCTTTTACTACATCCATCTCAGCCCTCCCAACAAGTGAAATGGCAGATCATGGCCTCGCACGTGGCCTTTGACAACCGGGAAGGGCCGTTTTTTAACATCCCCCTCTTAGACGGCTCCTCCAAACCCCACAGCTGTCCATTACGAAGCCTCCAAACAATACTGGCATCAACAGACTCTTCCAGTCCCAGCACCACCAACTGTCGACCCTGCAAGGAGAAGCCGTGGGGCTGATAGATCACCCCTGCGAGACCACCATGTCTACAGTTCAGTCAATGGCACACACACACAGCCCTTTGCCTGACACCCAGGGTGGATGGCCCTCCTCTAGGCCTGCCACTGCCAAGATACTTGATGTCAAGAGGTTTGAGTGTGGGTGGAAAGTCAGCTTGGCTGGAGCGAACGTTCACAAGCATCTCCAGAAGTCAAAAACAGGAAAGGTAAGATGGGCAAGTGTGCTCAGGAAGCGTGGCCTCGACCAGGTAAGCCCCACTTAGCAACTGTAACTACTATGCGTGAAAAACTACAGCCCAGCCTGCGATGTCTCCACGCTAAAGATGAGTCTCTGAAACTTCAACGGTGCTACCCTCCTCGCAGGTACAGCGATCACCTTCCGTGCATCTGCGGCAGTTCTGCAAGATACAGGCTGGTCAGTCTGAATGACTTCCAGCCTGGTGGCCGGTTTCCTTATTAGCATGACCACCAGAGCACACAACGGCCCTTTTGAGCTGAAATGTGTCCCTCACTCTCTCGGGACTCAGCGTTTGGGGGAGGATCATTGTAAAACGTTCACCATAAATTGTTTAAAATGCTGTTTTGGAAGACAGTTTGATAGGCCATTGTGTGATCGTTGTATTTCCATCTGTCCACTTAACTGTTGGGAAAAAAAAGGTGTGACTATTCTAAAATAAATTTTAATCCGTCGTGGGTCGGGAGAGGTAGAAATTGTTAAATAAATAAATAAATATTTTGTGAATGAGTTCACAGTAAAAACACTTCACAATCCTACAATAATTCTGGATGTTCAAACCCAGGCAACTGGCAATTCTGCACAACTACCCAGTATGGGAGATCAATATTTTTAATCACCATGCAGCACTGATAACATTAACTTCAAAGGGCATTGTGCTAATTCATATCTGTTTTGTGTGTGAGCGAAAATTGGCACAAAGCCTGAGGCTCACGTGCCATCTTTCTGCTCCACTCATGTGACCAGGACGATGACAAAAGCAGAATTTAATTTAATGATGTGGAAAGCAGGAATTAAAAGTATTTTCACCAGCAATCCCTGTATGCCCCTGCTCTCCTATCCTCTCCCTTCATTGGTTCTTTCTGAGTGTTGGAAATCCTGATTGTGGGAAGCTCTCCTGGAGGCGAGGCAGGGAAAGAGTGCAAGAATTCAACCCCCCTGCCAAGAAGGCATCTCAGCTGATCTCAACGCCCATCTACTCCCTCGAAGAATTGAGGGTGGGATGCAGAGTATGGAAGGACAGCCTTACAGTCT
>JAJFZI010036773.1:0-16034 GCA_022379055.1 Anilios bituberculatus
AATTTAAGGAGGTCCATGTTGGTACAAGATGCGTCCCAGCACTGGAGAAATCTGGGGAAATGCCTTGCAGAGCAAAATTAGGCAAATGTTTCATAGGGCTAGTAAAACTGACTATTAATGCTCAGAAATAGAAGAAAAGATTGATATGTAAATCTCCCATAAAGGGCCACTGCTATCAAAAAAGTTGTGCAGAAAGAGGGAACTCAATATAGAAAAAGAAGAAGAGAGCAAACAACATATTTTAAATTAGTTTTAACGAGAGAAATATTTTCAAAGTGAGTTTCAATAATCTCCACTTCAGCTGCAAGTAGAGAAATTTCTTCAGAAATCCTCTCGCAGAAGGAGATGTTCCAGTCCAGTTGTACAGATCTGCATCTAAAAAGGAATTCCCTAGGTATGAAAAGGCCTTGAAAGTTTGACATTGGCTGTCAGCCCCCACAGGTATTCTGGAGAGGAATGGAAGAATAGGAACAGAAGCAAACTGGAAGATTTCTTAAGAGACCACTAAAATGGCTGTAGTTAGATTTTAGCCTACAGATTTGATCCTGGCACTGATTGGGTCAGCCCCTGGCAGCTTAAGACTTAGGCAAGAGGGTGACTTGTGGGGATGGATGGGTAGAGTGTCAAGAAAGTCAAGATAGCAGGCGGGTCAGTACAATAGAAGCCCCACCCTTTTTACATGCGCCATATCAGGGGAGGGGCTTGACTTGCAGCTACCAGCTTGCCCATAAACCCCACCCCCCATCCCATGGACACCCCAGGCAAGATGCTCTTTTAAAACGGGGGAGACCTAGAACAGTAGCAATACTTACCTTAGAGAGAACACTGGCATGTTAACAACACACAGAACTAGGTTGAAGTGTTTTAGGAGGAAAACACACGCACAAGTATAGCATTCTTAAATGTTTCTTTCAATGGATTGTACATGTGAAATAAATGTCTGCTCAGTACAGTGTAATTTCTCTAAAGATAGAGAAACCCATGTCAGAGTATCCTTGTGAAAACTGTAAAAAGCAAAAGCAAAAAACAAAAACAAAAAAACCACCCAAAGAAAGATTATGTTGTGAGTGGTGGGATTGTCTTGGTCAGTGTTCACGTGCTTTACATTACAAATTTCAGTGTATGTCTGTGATGCCCATGTACATATTTTCTTCCTTTCTACCCCCCCCCCCTTTCCTGCCCCTCAGCTTAAGGGGCCAGGCAGGAACTGGTTTAGTGCTTTGGGCAAAGCTGTACCAGGCAGGGTCTCTGGTGCCGAGTCTGTTGTTTTAAGCACGAGTGTTCGTGGCCTCAGGAAGGGACGGGGTGGCATCACCGAGAATCCTCCCAGTCTCTTTGGAAACTGGACTGGCCATTGATTGGAAAGCAATACAAGCACGGATTGCCTCATCCACTGGCAGCAGCCAGGTAGCTAAAAAATCCCTGGGGCACAAATGTTTCAGCTTTTTAATTCATTTATTGGGTGTGTCAGCAGATATGTGCCTTCTGTGATAGCACTTTCCTTATCCGTGACTGGTCAAGAGGAAGCTGCTGGTGATAACCCAGGACCTCCTCTCTGCTTTTCTTCACGGCTTGTCGGAAAAAGAGGTCATCCCACTCCAAACAGACCACTTTTCAGGGGCAGCTATATTCATAGTTTCCACTAATTTATGCCATGAGTTCCCAATGAAATGCTGAAAATGTCCCCTTTTCCAGAGAGCAAAACTGCTCCCATTATTTTCTGGCCCAAAGTCCACCCCGACAAATAGGGAGTTCAGGACAAAAATGAAAGTGGATGTAACCTACATTTATTGCTAATTAAATTAAATGGCCTGCCTGTGGTTAATGTTATATGCCTATGGAATGTTACCCTTATGCCTTATCAAAATTACAATTTGCTGGCAACATCTGGAGGCAATATCCAACATCTGCTCTGTAGCTCTGGGCCTACTTGCTCTCTCTCTGAATGAATCAAATTCTGCCAGTGGTTTCCATCAGACATCACTGTAACTGACTGCCTGTGATGTCCTGCAGTGACCACCCAATGTAGACTATAAAATTATCCTGGGAGTTTTTGTGCCCCACCCATTTGGGCCTCTCTGTATCTGGAGCAGAAAGAATCAAGGGTGTCCACTTCTCTCAGCAAATATTTGAGAAATTCTGAGGTGGCGGCATCTGGCCCAGCAGCCATGCTTCATACTCTTCATACAATAAGGAGCCTAATTTGTCAGCACACAACTGATTTTTCAGGATTTGCTTAGCTATGGCTGTCTGAGTAAACTTTCTTTGGCTATGTTTGTACACCAAAACCACCATCTTGGGATGATCACACCCAACACAACACAACCCCAAAGTGTTACTTCTTTGTAAAAATATTTCTTGGAGGAAATCTTATATAGCCTGTCACTCCAATGTTTCTTGAAGGGAAGGGACAAGCTGTGTTCTCAGGAAATGCAAAGTTCACAGAAACAGCTTCATGGAGTTGGAAGGCTGTTTGGAGCCGAATCCAAGTATTCCTGACAAGTAACTGTACTGGAGATCCCCAGGGCTCCACCCTAGGTTGTGATTCCACTGTCAACTTATTGCCAGGAACTCTTCTGATGTTCTGCCCAAAGCCTTCTCCACACTGGATGAAAATTGCTCAGCACAGCTGGGTCCAGGGAGGACTTCTTGAGAAGCAGGCAAATCAGGGCTCCTTCGAGGCTGGGAGGAACACAGAATTTTTAAGAATTCTTAAAGAAAAATTAATCAGTGCCAAGAGCCAGCCTTTTCTATCCCAATCTAGGCAGACAGAACAAGCTACAAAGGGCATAGATTGAATCAATGGGTGGTCAGGAATCCAAAAGCACCTACAAACCATCCCATTGTTCCTTCTTTGGTCAATTCTGTACGGTCTGCATGGGCATACAGGAGGATGGGGGAGAACACAAGTTGGCAGCAATTTGATTTTCAAATAGTTAAAACAGGAGTGGATCTGGTTACACATGAATAGGAGACCACCTGGAAATCTTACAGGTGTAGACTGAGAAATCAAAAGTATCTCAGAAGGCAATGGGGGAAAAGCCCTCCACCAGGATTCACAGGCCTCTTTCCATGTGTGCTCACACCGCATCCTGGCAGTCAAAGTGAGGCACCATTCTTGCGGATGCTTGGAGGCTCTCGGGTTGCTCTCCAGAAAATACTCAAAAAGAGCTACAGAAATTGCAGCAAGTACTTGAGCTGCATCTGACAAAACTGAATAGTAATAGGCTGAGGCTGGCTTGCTCTTGTTTCTCTCCCACTGATAAGATTATTTCCAAGGTTAATGAACCTGCTTACAAGCTTCAGCCTCCTGCCAACCATGTCTAACCACCCCTTTAATCTGAGGCCTGAAGCAGAAGGGGAGAACCATAAGCCCTCCAGATTCTTTCAGCTCCATCCTTCATGAAATTGGATACGCAGGCAGGAAAGCCGCTTCTAGAGAATCAGCCGCCCACCTTGCTATACAGAAGCCTTACCCCCCATGCTGGCATGCTCCAGATGTGCTGCTCAGACTGGCAGGTGCACTGGTAATGGCAGTCCTTCCTAGCCAGAAGGAGACAAGTTCAGGTTTGAAAGGAGCACCTGGTGATTCCAGGTGTTTGCAAGGCAATCTGCTAATCCCTAATGACAGCTGGCCAAGAGGGAAACCACAAGCAGGGCTGTTTTAGCAGAATATAGTCTTGCAGTTCAATGGCAAATAAATGGCTGTGACATCACATTTTATTCCGCTGCCTAATTCAGTATCTATCCTGTACATTATACATGTGCTTAATTTCTATTTCCTGTTTAACTTTCTGAAATCATAATCCAGAAGATGTTACTAAACTGTTGTGGAAAACACACACCCAAATAAACTGCCATGCCAGATTTTGACTTGTGTGCTGAGGGTTTGCAGGCAATGGCTATTAGCTGACTTTGCTTGAGCTCAAAGCCTAAGCAGAGTCAGACCTCTCAAAGAATGCCAAGGCTGTAAGCTTAACTGGGACATTAGGAAAACATCCCCAAAAGCAGCTATCACAAGCCATTTTCATGCCAAGAGAACTGCACAAATGTGTCCATGAAATCACCAGTTAAGGTCAACTTGAAGGAGACTTAAAACAAAAAAAATTTCATGGCATTTGCTTTCCTGGTTCCTTAAATGTGAGACTGACAGCTTAGAAGAGGGGACGGATGTACTTCACACTGCCAGCAGATATGCCCAATGTTGTTGAGAAGAAATCTAATTTGGGCATATCCAGCCAGGCTAGATTTTAAAAAGATTAAAGGTTTTCAGATTCCCATCATGCAAGCAGATGCATTTTCACACCACAGTAACATCTGGTCCAAGTCAAACATTTTGTGAATTCTGGCAACCTATTTTATCAGTAGGCAATAAGAAATCTCTCACATTTACCTATATTAATATATGTAAGTAAACTGGTTATATTAGATTGGCAAATTGCAGCCAATTCCTGGATCAAGGTTTTCCAAGAACTCTGGTTGTCTGCTGCACTACTCAACTCCCCCAAGTACACCCCTGGGGCTCCCACTCCTCCATCTCTCCAGTTCGTGCACTGCCTCTCCTCCTCTTTCTGTATACCTTGTCTAGCATTACCATAGTTTGCAGAGATGCCTCAGCCCTCAGGATGTGTCCAAAGTTTCTGTTCTGTGATTCTTGCTTCCAGAGAGCCTTATTCTGATACTGAATGGTTTGTCTCCAAAGCAGCTTCCTCCAGCACCACAGCTGAAAGGAGTCAATTTTGTGCAGAATCTATCCCTTGTACATTGTAGTAGGAAAGACCACTGAATGGACCACCCTGACTTTGGTCTTGTTTGAAATGTCATTGTCTTTCATTTGTTTATTTGGTCCCTTGGAATCTTTTTGCCTGTTGTTATTCTCCCCTGAATCTCTTTTGCATAGTCACCATCTTTTTTAGTTCGATAGCCTGAAATATTCTGATTATCTAACAGTTCTATCACTTCATTGTTTAACTTCAGTTTTTATTTTGAAATAGTTGTAATCTCTTTTCTTGATGATTAGAGAGAGCCCAGCTTTTTTGCTCTCCTGTTAAAATGGTTGCTCTTGTTTTATAATTGAAATAGCATATGTTTGTCTTAGGTTCCTCCACCAATTTTGACATCTGTCTTTTGCTCTTCTAGATCTGTGGCCTGTTTAATATATTCAGTGGGTAGGCTGAAGAGTTATGGTGATAAAATGCAATCCTCTCTGATTCCCTGTCCTCTGTTCAGTGTTACCAAATTTCATTATTACTGTTGCTTGCTGGTTGCTGTAAAGATTTCTCATCTGATATGCCCATTGGTTTCATAGATTTCCAAATCCTTGAGTTATCAACCTTATCAAAAGTTTTGCAGTTATCTATAAAATAGAAGTAGAGCTCCTTCTGATCTTCTCTTAAATAGATCAAGAAGTAGAATAAGGAAGTTTCAGTAGCAAGAGAAAACCAAAGGCCTCTCTTGTTTAGTCCTTTGCTCCCTGCTTGGTAACAGTCATCGTCTTTTACAACATTATATTGCTCTTCTGGGAGTGTTCTCCATCCTATAACTTCTTGGGCTGAGCCAGACTTTTCAGAAGTTTACACTACCATCACATATATCTTCTGTTAATATATATCTCCTTCAGAAACTAGCAAGCGTCACATCTAACCCAAGAGCAAGCCAGAAGCTACACTCCTCCAGCTCCCAACAGCCTCAGCCTTTGGCCAGATCCTTCCTCATAAGGAAATCACTTCACACTTTCATCATTCTGGCTACTTTTTCCTGGATTATCTCCATCTCTAGCCAATCGGAAGGGAACACTGCAAAGGAAGCTGTACCAGATTTATAAAGGCAAAATGTAAAGGAGCAAATCGCTTTTTACCAGACCAATTACCACCAAAATGATATCTGCTTTCTCAGCTCAGATGCTCATTCTTTCTATGTCCCAGCAAAGAGGCAACTGATATCTCAAGGGCAAACTTTTTTAATGCTTGCAAAGGTGGAGAGTATTTTTTTTTATTTTGCAGGAGTAGAAACAGGTTAATTCTCTACTCAGGCTAATTCCAGCTACTTACCTACACAATCCCTTCCCTTCCTTGCACTTTTGCCTTTCCTTGCAATATATAAGCAGGGAGACCTGTCCTCATTTGGAAAGAAGGTTCAAACACTGGTTTCAGAGACAGCAAAAAGCAACCTTGCCCAATTGAAAATGCCTGCCTGCCCACCTGCCTGTGCCAGATTGCAACTCTGGTTGACCCCAGCAGACTCAGTTAGTAGCCCATCCGGTCCTGGCCAATTGGACTTGGAATCCAACAGGGTTGGAATAGACAGACTGGAGGAGAGGTTTCCAGATAAGCACAGCAGTCTCTGGGGAGAACAAGGCATGAGAAGACATTTTTGTACTATGAGAACCTCCCTTCTAACTGTCTGGCATTTGCTGCAGGACAATTTCAACCTCAAGTTAATTGTTACTAATTTTCCAAGAGAGGACCAAATGTGCAGATGCTTCTCCTCAAACAGCCCGGGGGGGAGGGGGAGGAGAGGCCACCATTATAAGTAATCCAACGTACACTGTGACAGAAAAGTGGATTTTAATGTTTAACATTTCTTTTGTATGTATATAATTATAGCTATACATTTTGAAAAACAAAACAAATTAGTCTGTGATTGTGCCAATTTAATTGTCTGTGTAGCAACTACAGGTATAATGTATTTTCCAATAAAGAATTTAAAAGAAAGAGCCTGAAACTTCTTAAAACCTTCCACTGGGGGCAGGGGAGGGAAGGCTAAGGGATGACTCTTGTCAAGCAGCTGTCGGCAGCCAGTCACTCAAGCAGGCAGGAGAACATCACAGAAGTCACTTTTTTTCAAACCGTACCAGTCGACAGGCAACTGAACAAGAGGGATCGGGAATAAGAGCTGGTCTGTTTACAGAGTGCCTGTGGTTTGTTCTATTTCAGCTAACCCCAGCCTAGGATTGTCAGCTGCACAGAGAGAAAACTGTTCCCCTTCCCTTGCCGCAAAGGGGAAGACCGTACAAGCAACAGGGATGACTTTTTCTTCCCTGATGTGCTGGAATTCCAATGGCTCCCTCGTTAAACTAGCTTGGCAGTACGCTGACTGGCTCAGCTCTCAGGAGTAAACCTCTATAAAGTGAGCCACTTCCATTCTTTTCAACAGAGGTGGGGCAATCTGGCCGTCCAGGTACCCAAGGGGACAGCCAAGGCCAGCATTCAGACTAGGGATCCCCTCAGTGTTAGGGAATTGGAGAGACCACAACTGGCATCCCAAAAGGGTTCCAAAAAGGAATAGGGAACTCTTGAACTCTCAGAACTGACTTTGCCCTTGTGAGGCAATCAAAGCAGTTGCCCTCTAACATTTATTATATATGGACTGGAATTTTTTTTTTAAACAACAGCAAAGAAAAGAAAGTTGGCTGAGAAATATAGATTTCCAGACCTAGAAACAGTAATTTCAAACTTGTCTGAAAGATAAACCTTATTTGAAGGTTTAATTACAGAAATGCCCTGCCATATTTTAAAGATTATTTTTGCTCTTAACACTGAAGGACTGCAGTTATAAATTTTCAGCAACCAGGCCTGTTCATAAAAATAAGGTAGCCCCTTCCCACAATTGAATCAGTGGAGTGATTTCTCCACAAGATACAGGCAGTAGGAAAGGTCACAATTCAGTAATATTACACACACACCCTGCAAGCTACAGCTGATCTTCTGAAGAGGCCTAAGCTACCCAGTTGCAGCACTGTGTGTGTGTGACTGATGCTTAGAAGCACAGAAAATGATAAATCATCTTTAATAGCTCCTACTTATGAATGCTATTATCAAAAGCCAGTGGCACTTCTCTGACCTTGAGGAAAATGTATAGACTATCAAGGTGCCCCGATTCTGCCTAAGATGATCTAGAGGAGAAGCAAGAGAGACTAGTGACTATTGGTCACTAGTCCTCAACTTCTTGTCCTTTGCCAGAACCAGGCCGCAGGTCGTACTTGGGGCATTAGATGGCGACAGGAGAGGGTCAGGGCCGAACTGCTTAAAACAGCCCAGCTGCTCAAAATAATGGAAATCACTTAACTCACAGAGCCAGATACAAATGAGAAGCAAAGAAAGTTGACCCCTACATGCAATTCTAACAGAACAAAATGAAGAATTATGAGGTTTCCTTGGAGAAACCTGAACTTGAGAGAAAAAGCCTTCCCTTTTGGGAGAAGAAGCAAACTCTTGATGCACCAAGAACTGGGCTAGGAGCAGAGAAAAGGGACCACGAGGGACCAAGCAATCCTCCCTTATCCAACTCTCTCCTCCCCAGTCATCCCTGGTCCCTGGGACTAGTGTCTTTCTATAGCCCGTGTGAGCCATTCTCTGCTGCTGCTCTCAAGCCAAACCCAGGCCTTCTTGTTTTAAGAAGGCAACAGCCCTCTGACTCACTTCCAAACTGAGGCCATGGGACTGGTTCAGTCCCAACTGATGCAGACAACCCTTCTGAAGGACATCACTCCCAAGTTTTAAAAAGAGCCATGGCTGCTTTTGCCTAGTAACTGTTTAAACCACCAATGCTTTTCTTCCTCAAACCCCCTTTGGCCCACACACAGAACTGGTGATTCTCCTCTCTGCAGAGAATCTGCCTGAGAAGAACCCATTTTCTGATGAAGACTAGCTTTATTGGTCACCTGGGACGGCTAGCTGATGATCCGGCTAATGGCCTGCAAAGAAGGAAACTCCTCTTCCTCCAGGTGCAGGGCTTTGTGAGACAAGAGATCTTGCTGGGTCAGCACCTGCTGGCAGGTGGGGCAGACACAGCAGTTGAGGTCAGAAATTGGCTCAGTCTGCCAAACTACCTTCCGGTTCTTCTTGGACCTGCTCAAGGAGGAAGGAGAGGAACATTTGGGGGCTTTGACCTTCAAGTCATTGTGAGCAGTGAGCAGTTCCTGCTGTTTGGCCGTGTCTGGCAAGAGCACCAGGAGTTCATTGAAGATCTTCTTGAAGTTTTCCCCCAAGAGTTCCTGGCAACTTTTGTAGTACTGTGCTGCAGAAATCAGACCCTGGAGGAGAGGGAAGAAAATGGGACAGTCAGCAATAGATTCTGGGAAAGCCTCTCCCTTAGCCCTAAGAAGGCGGCAGTAGTAAAACCCCTTCTGAAAAGGCTGCCAGAAGAACTGCCAGGGGCTGCTGGGAGGTAGGATTGATTAGTGGTTCAGGTCCTGGACTAGAAGCAGAAAATCTGAGTCCTAGTCCTGCCTGGTTAGGAAAGGCAGTTGGACTGGATCAGTCCCTCCTTTCAGCCCCAGAAAGCAGGGAAGGGCAAGCTACTTCTAGAAAGGCTGCCGAGGAAACTGCAAGGTCTTATCTGACCTAGAGGATATGCATATATATACACACACAGACATATATACCTATGAGAGCCAATTTGGTCTAGTGGTGAAGGTGTTGAACTATTAGTGTCATCAGGCAGGCGTGGATTTATTTATTAGTCTGATATTCCCCCCCTCCCCCCCCCCCCCAATTTTCTTGCCACAATCCTACAAGGTAGGTTGGGCTGGGAGAGCTGCATAGGGAGCTTCCATGGCTGAAGATGATCTAGGCCAGAATGGACAGCCACATTTTATTTAGAAAATGCTATATTTGTGACAATATAAGTGATAAATAATCCTAATTAGAACCTGCTATTATGTGAAACATGAACCTCAAGGTCACCAGCTTGCCTTCCTGCCTCTCTGTCCAACCTCAGCACAACCTATTGGCTCTCAGGCTTATTGGTTTAGAATATGATTATGGATCATCAATTCATCACTGTCTTGACTTCACAAGGAGAGGGCAGTTTATAAATCTAATAAAAATAATAAAAAAACAATTAAGCCTCACTTCTAGGAATAATTTCTCACCAAAAATGTCCCAAAATGAACCATTAGCAACAATATATGAAGGCAGAAATGCAGCTGGGCAAAATCCCACAAGCAACTGCGGTGCCCCTGGAATGACCTCTCACCTGTCTGAACTGCCCCGAGTATGTCTTAAATTTATTAAACTGCGATTCATCATCTTGAAGAAATTCCTTGATTGACTGAATTAGCTGGATGTTCCGTTGCTGGAAATTTTCTAGGATCAAGTAGGGTCCCTGACATGACTTTGACCTGTTTTGAGGGGGGGAAAAAAAAGTTCAGATCTGTGCAAAGATGCTTAGAGAGAGGAATCAGGTGAGCTGCAGCAGCTGCCCTTAAGGAGTATCTCCATCCACAAACGCCATCATTCCTCAACTGGACCCCAGAGCCCAGAATCAAAGACTTGGAGAGATCCTCAAGCTCCTCCCCATACACACTGCAGGAATCCAAACTGAAGCAATCACTCATCATCCACCTCTCAAACTACTGGTTTTATCATCTAACGGTTGCTCTTGTTATTTCTCCAATTGTCCACATCTTCCACTATAAAATAATTATTCCATATCCTGAATTTGGGTTAACAAATGGAAACCAAGGCCTCCTGCTGCAAAACATCCCTTCTGGCCTTTGAAGCAGCCACTACAGATCCCTCCAAGGCATTACAAGGAAGAGAAGGGGCAGCTGCTGCAGAAAACAAGATCAAAGTACATGTTTCTTTGATGCTAATGAGCTGTGCCCTCAGTTGAGAACTGTTCCAATAACAAAAAACTAGGCATGAAATAGTAGGGATGAGTAACAAGGGGAGTGTGCCAAGGATCTCATACCACACCTCTCTTCAGGGCCGGCCCAAGGCATAGGCAAAGTAGACAAGACTTAGGGTTTGAATGATGAGGGAGTGTCATATAAACACCCCCTGCCATTTGGCACTAGTCTGCCTTCCTCAATCCTAGCCAAGCCACTGCCATCTCTTCTTTTTGGGACAGTTGGAAGGAAGGGACCGCAGCCCGAAACAAAGAGATGGCAGCAGACAGGCCAGTCTCCCCTGCTCTGGGGAGCCAAGCAGGTTGCACAGCTTGGCAAGGAGGGGTGTCTGAGTGAATGTTTCAGCAGATGGCAAAGATTGACTGACCAACGTTTCCTGTGGAAGAGCAAAACAGATTAGAGACCAGCAGGAAACGCCAAGGCTACAGTTAGATCAAGAAGTTGAATGCATATTCTAGAAGGCCAATAAGGCAAATCATTTTCTTATTGTTGCCAAAGAGCTGACATGGCCACATCTGTGAAGTCACCAGGATTCAAGCTCTTTACTATTTTATATATAAAATAAAAATAACCCATTATTTTCTCCTTTCCTATCTTATTTGTTGTAACAGTTATTTTGATAATTCCTTTTAAAAGAAAAGCCACTTAGCGTAGCTTACATAAAGGAAGACTATCAAATATGATTAAAATATGAACAATGTAAGTCTATGCAGTAACCAGCAAAACAAAGGTCTCAAAATGTTAAAAGCCTGTCTAAAATTGTGAAGTATAAGTGGAAATATAAACCATCTAGTAGCAATATAATCTCAATGGTCTTGGAGGGTTTTGCCTCTTGCAGAAAATGCCAAAAGGACCCCAATAGCACCCACCTTGCCTAATAACCAAGGACTGAGAAACAGGCCCAACAGCCCCCCTGGAATAAAGGAAGGCTGCACTAAATGAAGGGAACCCACTTACTCTTTGGCTGGAGCCAGGGTGCTTTCGGTGATGCTGGTGGGTGCAAGAGGAGTAAAGCCGGGGGGTGGCTTACCAAGAGACACCGACAGCCCAGGAGGGGGTGGAGGGTTATTAAGTAGCACCACAGAATTGAAACCTGAAGGAGGGGAGGGAGAAGGACAAGCAGTTAGAGACAGTCCCTGCAAGTCTGCATTTTACTCAACACTCTTTTGCCAAGAGCAGGGACCCACTGCTTTGCTCTCATTGTAGGCTGGTGGTGAGCCCAATTCAGTAAAGCTAAATGCTCCAAGGGAACTGGTTGAGAGCCAGACAGTGCTTGGTGACAGAAGTCTTCTGAACTACTCACAGGATCTCACTGCAAGGACCTCAGGCAGAGGGGCTGGGAAAGGTCTTGAGGAGCAGATGATGTGGAGTAGCTGAATCTAGGCATGAGGCAATAGCTGTATCCTGCAAGACTCTTGACCAGCTTGCAAACTACAGCTCTGGAAATGCTCTCCTCATGACCCAATTGCTTTTAGATGAAGCCATTAAAGAGTGAGACACTTAGCACTGCCTCCAACCCTATCGCAAGCCACACTTTCCAGAGAGCCTTCAGCCCTTACCTGGGGGTGGAGGCATCCGTGGTGGTCCAGCGTTCCTAAGGGCAGGAAAGTCTTCCTGAGGCAGCAGGGACTGGCTGGCCACAGAGGGTTTCTTAAGGCCTGGGGGCTCTTTGGAAGCATTGCATGTGGGTGTAAGTTTTTCCGAATGACCATTCACAACTTCAGCTGAGGAATCAAAGACAACTGGACTGGTGGGGAAAGTCGATGGGTGCTCAGCATCTGGTACCTTCTCTGCAGAGGGTGGGTTCTCCTGCAATGTGGGGGGAGATGTGGCTCTTGACTTCTCCGCCCCAACTTTCTTCTTTTTACCTACTTTAATAAAAGTCTGAGAGTTCGAGGCTGCCAGCAGTGAGGACACGTCGACTATCGTTGGCGCAGTACGGATATCCTGAGTGATGTTGCCACCACCACTGTCCTGGTTGTCACTGGGAAGCCCCACCTTGCTTTTTCTGCTTCCTTTGCTGCTGCTGGGAAGGGGAACTTTCCTGGCTGGCTGGGTGGCACTGGGGTTAGGGGCCGCAACAGCCCTGGCCGCATTCTTACTGGAACCATAGCTCCATGCCGAGGTGAGAGTCGACACCATCTGACTGTTTGGCTGGACTTTGGATACCAAGGCAGGGAAGTCGTCCTCCTGAAAGGCCATCTTTTTGGCTGTTGCTGTGTATGATAAGGACATTGCAGCTGAGAGCACCGGGGGAGCAGAGGAAAAGGAGAGGCTGGGAAAGTCCTCTTCATCAAGTTTTACAGACTCCGCCTGAGACAAGCTGAAAGAGGAAAAGCTTATATAGCAGACTCAAACTTGAGGAAGTCACAAACTGTTTTGCTACAGGTTGGGAGAGACTCCTAAGCTCAGTTCAAGGACTCGGAGGGTCCAGAGCAGAAGGACAGATTAGGCCCAAGTGCAAAGGTGACTCAGAGGTCTTGGGGCAGATGCTATGGTTGGCTTAACATTAAGAAGGTCCTTCCTGAGGAGATGGGAGCAATTTTGGCCCTTGGGGGCAACTCTGGCCAATGTGGGAGCAGAAGAAAATAGGAGCAGGAGCACCACCAGCACTACCAGAAGGTTCTCTTGAGTCAGCATAGAGGACATGTTGATTCAAGGTGGATCAGGGCTCCTGATTTGCAGCTATAGTGGTCTAAAATAGTAAAAGACTATCACAGCTGGCAAGGAGGTAGCCAGCCTATTTCAACACTCACCTCTGTCCAGAATTCACAGCTGGTGAGCCAACAGCCAGAAAGTCATGTTGGCTTAAGGTAGCCTTTGGAGCGGCTTCCTTGAGAGCTTGAGAGGAAAAGACAGAAGGGGGTCTCACCAAATGAATGATGCAGCTTTATGCCAGCAAGGCAAGCATCCCTCCGCTACCAAAAGCTGAGCCTTGAGCCTTCCTGGACAGAGCCAGGCTCACCTGGGCCTTCAGATGCAGTTTTTGATCCTCGCTTGGAGACAACGGCCTCAGAGTCTTTCCCATCCTCCTTGGCCCAGCAGCTCCCCTCTTTGTCCTCCACCCGTTTTTTCTCTTCTTGCCTTTTGGCAGCTACCGAAGCTCGAACAGCTGCTGCAATGTCTCGATCTTCTTCTTCTCTGCAGAGTTTTTTTGAAAACATAACCAAGACAAGGGAAGGAAGAGAATGAGCAGCGACAAGACGCTGTGATAGCAGAGACAAGATGTAAGAAATGCAATCTGTAAGCAGGGAACACTAGGAAGAAACTATTACTACAGACATCCCTCTGTTTCTGAGCCAAGAGGAGACGAAGTGATCCGCAAACAGGGCAGCCCCCTGCCTCCTCCCAACCTGCCATTGTCTGCAGGAGGTGCCCAACAATCCACCACTCGCAGAGTGTGTGGAATCAGTCTCTGCAACATCCTCTTGCCAAACACCTTCTACTGTATTTGTATATTAGAACATCTAGGACCCACCAGCCATTGATTATTGTTACCGACCATATATAAACCGATATATATATATATATCTCACTCTCTTTCCACGGAACTCTGAGTATCCTTTTATGTTACTATCTCCAGACCCACAAAAATCCTGTGTGGTTGGTTAGCCTGGGAGCAAAGGGACTAGCCCAAGGTCATCCAGTGAGCTTCACTGGCACAGGGAGGATCAGAACTCTCTTATCACTCCCAGACCACCACTCCTCTGCCTCATTACACTGATCTTTGGAGCCCCACCAATGTCCTTGGGTTCAACCACCACCATAAATTGTCTCTAATGGTAATTTATGATCTGCTAGGTTGCCAAACACATTATTGTTTCTACTTTGGGGTGTCCTTCCAGGTATTTCAGTAGAGACCTGCCCTTCCCCCACTCCACAATAGTAGGGCCTACGGTTCTTGTATCAGACAAACCAGAAATCATACTGAATTGTAAACTAGTCAGGGGCTAAAAAAGAAAAAATGCCCACAACACAGACAACTGTAGGAAGGGTGTTACTCCTGTGGACAGAACTTCTGAAAGGCTTTTCCAACCGGAGAAGCAGCCCAGAGCCCTCTAGATGGACTATGCCCCTAACTACCCAACCATGATAAAATATTGGTCACAAACCAGGATGTGAAATTCTACTCCGAAGTGGGCTTTTCATTAAACCACTTTTCCTTCGAAGCAGACCTTTTAAAAAATAAGATAGTTTGCGGATCACAAAGGGGAAAATGTATAAAATAGGATGTCATGGAAAAAGCTCCATAACCTGCCTCCTCTAAACCAGCCCTTCCTGGATGAGCCCAAGCCTCTGCACTGTCCAATATGAGAAGGGCCCAGTCCACAGGAGTAATGCTGACTATGCCCTGAAGCCCAGCATCCTGACTGTCCAAACGACAGTCACCTCTTACCTCTTGTACCGCCAGCTGCCTCTCCTGTTTTGCTGCCTGCCTCGGGGTCCCAAGCGGCCTCCTCTCCCCTGCCTGTTATACCTATCAACTTCCTCAAAGTCTTCACCACTCACCACTCCTGGAATGCAAACACAATACCACAAAAATAGGTCTACAAAAAATAAAGCCAAGCTTGAGGGAAGGAATTAAGAGCATTTATTCCACATCTCCCAGTCAGAGGGTGGTGCAGAAGAGATGGTTGTCCTGACATCCACAATTTCACCAGGCTAATCCTTCCAACCATAATGACTTGAAACTTGAAATCAGAAATATTAAAGATTCTGGAAATGCGCACTCTGCAAAGATAGTCTTCCTATATGATATGAAGCAATAAGTCCATCTAATCCTGGTGATTTACGTACATTCATATTCTGGATGGCATCCCTAATCTCTTGCTATGTAATTTGACCATTCAGCATATCTTTATATTCTTTTGATAATTTTGGCAGATTAGCATTGCTCAAATATTCCTTAATGTTATGTTTAGGAATTATTTCTTTTCTATAAAGGTTAGTATAAGTTGTCTCTAAATGTCTCTTTGATTCCAAGTCCATTATTATTTTACCTTCTTTCTGGACCTTAGTAATTAGCTTCTTTTCAGCATTTTTTCTTGGTATGCTAACCATTTCCCCAGTTTTTAGCATGTTGAAATTGTCTCCATTTAGCGTATCTAAACTTTTTGGTAAGTTGATCCATTGTTATCACTGATAATTGAGATTGTAATAATATAATAGAATTATTTCTATTTCTATTTTCCGGTCTTTTTTTAATTGCATTTCCTTCTTTTTTATTTCTTCCAATATATTCCTTCATTTTTTTATATCTAGCAGTTTATTTTATAAAATGCCTCCTCAGGAATATTAGTAGATTTTATACAATTTGACCAGGCAGGGTTTTAATCAAAGAGACAACTTAAAGATAATGTGAGGACTATGATAGATACACTAGAATATCTAGAGGTTCATA